>VACF01002031.1:108557-120821 GCA_006891605.1 Pleurozium schreberi
TTTTYCMARSMARGGGGTCAGTTCATCCAGGCGGCCCCTAGCCATCTAAAAAGAATACCCCGGCCAGGTTGAAAAGTCAAGCTTAGAGTGAAAAGTCAATGAATGGATAGTGAGCCCAATCAAGGACAGACGCTCCAAATTCATGAGCATGTGTACAATCAACCTCTAATATCCAAAAAGCGGATGTACCTTGTTATTATTGTAACTTTCAAAGTATCCATTTCTTTTAATTAAAATATTAAATTAGAAAATGAAGTCTAGCAAGTGATATTTCTAGTAAATCTCAAAACTTTGAAAATCTTCAAAACTCAAATGAATTATTGCAATTGGAAGCTCTAGAGGTTAACCATTGAAGTTCCTTGACTATGTTTTCACCCAAAACGCTCTAAAACTATCATTTCTAGTCTAAGTACAAAATTTTGAAAAATAAATAAGTTTTAGACACATGTAACTATAGGATGTTGTAGTATGTTGGTTTGAGAAGATGAAGATAGAAATTTAGAAATTTCTACTGCATATATTGCAAGATATTAGTGTTTGAATTGATAGAAATCATTTTTTTGGCCCTACAAAAAACAGGTTAGCTACACTTCATAGTTGGACACACTTGTATGAAAAATGTCCATGTTGTTGGTGCTTTTTTTGGTTTCATTCTTCAAGGCGAGTTGGAAATATGCTTGAAGATTTTCAGATCATTTCAAAATTGTACAACATATAATAACAAAATAGTAAATAGAAGAAGTAGAGAATAATTCAAATTACTAAATTGCATGGTTTCTTGAAATCTCATTGGTAGAAATCCATAGACTTTTGATCCTTCGGCCATAGTGTGAAGTGTTCCTAAAAATAGATTATTTATGTCCTCCAGCTCTTAGAAACAAACTTTGCCCTTCCATAACTTTTGCATAGTGTATCCAAATGGCGTGTTCTTTGATCCATTGGAACCTCCTTTCATTTACCTACTTGGAAGAAACACTCTTAGAAACAAACTTTGCCCTTCCATAACTTTTGCATAGTGTATCCAAATGGCGTGTTCTTTGACCCATTGGAACCTCCTCACTTGTCAACAAGACAATATGAAATTCTGAACAGCCTAGTAATAGTAATTATTAGACACAGTACCAATTTGTGTCGCTTTCGGGGGTACCCACCTTACATAACACCACATGTAAAGCCTAAACCCTCAGACCATGTATCCTGGCAACATGAACGTTTTCCACACAGGACATTCACATTGCATACCCGTGATGAAGCAGCTTGCAGCACATCCAAGAAACTGGAGGACGGAAATCAAATTCACGACTCCAAGAGAATTATCCTTTTCAAATTTCAAGCTACAATTATAACCCGTTACATTTGTGTCAAAAAAAAACAAAAACAAAAAGTTTCAAGCTACAATTCGTAAAAAAATTGACATCCATCCAAGCAGAGTGACTCACGGCAATTGTACGTCAAAGCGAGTGACAAGAAGAGAGAACGTAGTGCACGAATTATGGTACATCAYGCATGTATGTCAAACCATCAGGACTTGCAAACCATTGAAGCTTGCAAGAATCGAAGTACCATGATTGTTCAAAGACGGAACTTAGCTACGTGAAAAGATCTCCAAAAGCACACAACATGGGAGTCACTCGTCGCTGCTGCTGTAAGTTACAAAGTCCTCGGGAATTGAACTGAATTGAAGGCAGCAGGGGAATATAAATTAAACTGGGCAACCGAGTGCATAGAATTGAATCTCCAAAGCACAACATGCAGGAACTAATTAATTAATCTGATTGTAATCTGTGCAGACTGCTGTTGTAATCTGGAGACTCAGGCTGTGCATTGATTGCGGGGAAGGATCATGGGGTTTTTTCGTCGACGGAGCTAGAATCATGCGTTACTAACAACACCTCGATCGAAGGCCGGATGGGAATCGGAGAAAACATGATCAGTCGTTCGATCAATTGATCGATCTTTCTATCGAGGGATGGGATCGATGTGGGATTTAAAGGACGCACAGTTGTCATGCAAGGAATCGGGAATGTACCAATTGCTCCGAGCGAGGTCACCAATTGCAACGTCAGGCTTCCATTTTCCATGAGATTCCGAACATTCACGCCTCCCTGGAACTTGAAATWGGGTGGCACAGTTAATGATGACTTGTTCTCGTTCGTGCTTGCCACTTCGATGTACCGGAACTGAAAGCGCTCCTCCAACTGCACGTGATTCTACACCTACGGTCGGTTTCTTCAACCTTCTCTCAAGTGATCGGTTCATTTCCAACCTGGGTGATGTCCGTTCTGTACATTAAAAAAAAAAACAGAACAAAGTTCAATGATCAGAAATCGCAGCGATTGTCGATCGGCGTACTCGTGAAAATCATGGCAAACGTACAAAACATTAATTGGCACTTTTCCAGTCGCCTGTACAAAGCCTGACATCTAAACCACCACTGCTGTAGTGACTAGTTCAGAAGTCCAGCCGTCCAGGTGATGACCAGCCCCTTGCGCTTGAAATTTTCCGTTCTGACTGCAACTTTACSTTAAATTATATTAAGATATTACCGATTGCCAGTTTACTATATAAGGAGATTATCAGAATGATAACTTGCACTAGAAACGGGGGGAATCAAGGAGGAGAGGCAACAGGGATGTCCAATCAGTGGCACAAACTTTCCCTGTTGGCAGCAATACAAACCCGAAATACCAATTGACGATGTAAAGATAGTCTCCCTGTGCAGGAACTTACTGACATCCGATCTTACACTAATAAGTACTGGTTAATTATTAGACCTCGTTGCRCTTGAATCTCACAAATTTAAAAATTGCCATAACACGAACATGATTTTAACGAAAATTAACATGATTTCGGTAAGAACTCGCTACGATTGTGACCACAGAAGCCGGCAGGAATTCGAAATCGAAAGCCCGTGATGCAATGGTCAATTTCGTCAAATTAGCAGGATTCCGGCGCCAAAAACTGTGACATATTTGCACATAAAGGTCAAAGGCCGAAAATCATCTAGGATAGGTATGGACCCGGATATGGATTTATGTTTCAGAAGGCGTGTTCCGAAAGAAGCCAAAAGTATTGGAATTATACCGCCGATTTAACAAACTTGACGTTTGCAGGTGGATGCACTGAATATTAACGTACCTGACCGAAGAACAGGTTTCCATTAGCAAAAACATGAGTATGGTGAGCAGCGCCGTGATGAGGCGGCCAGTCGGAATCCCTGGCATTGCCGTGGCTCTTCTCCGACGGATCACGACTGAACCCCGCCTCGGACGTCGCGGCTCCTTCCGCGCCGCTCGCGGCCGCCGCCGCGCTACTGGAGGTGACAGAGCCCATGCTCACTTCCACTTTGGCTTTCTTCTGCTGCTCTTCGTTGCCGTATTGCGCATTCGGCTGTTCCAGCGACATGTCGTGCATGGACAAGCCTCGACTGGTACCTCCCACCATGCCCATGTGCCGCAAAGACTCGAAACCTGCTGCAGGTCCCGGTGGGAAATCGTACCCTGCGGCGGGATTGGCTTCGCCGTTGCTGCCTGGTGGCTCCCGACTGAAACACCCAAACCCCAGTATGGGTTGCCGCCGGAGCACTCTTCGTGCTGGAGCTAGATTGCAGCAGCTGGTTTCGTGGGATGGGTGGGTGGGGTGGGGTGGGGTGGGTTCTGTTTTGTTGGCGATGAGGACGGAGCTGGATCGCGAGCTCTACTTGAGTTTCTGCGGCGCAGTGATGATGGCGGGGGCAATCGATCGGCCGGAGTTCAGGGGGCGCCGCGCGGGGGAGAGGGAAGACGCCGGGAGGGGAAAGAAGTGGAAAGCGTGGACTGGATTTCAGGGAATTAGTTTAATTAGTGTGTGTCSGAGGGGTGTGTGGGTTGGGTTCATCAGTTTGGGAACTACAGTACTCTAGCTCATCGATGAGACTTTTCCAAGTCAACCGGTTAATGATAGCAATCCTCAATCCGTGGCTCTTCAAAAGTCACTGCAATGGGCAAGACGTTAAATCCTCCATTCAAAGTGGGTCTAGAAGGGTAATTTTTGGATTTTTGGTCTAGAAGGGTAAAAAACCCTATTTTCAACCGTGTCTAGGGTATGGTCTTGATCTCTCCAAGCTAATTTTGGGGCCTCTGATTGCTAATATGAATTCAGAATTGCAAAAAATAATTTTTTTTTGTGAAAAATAAGAAATTCTTGCATTTTTACCCAAGATGATTGGAGCCTGGTGGGCCCACTTCGAATGGAGGATTTAAAGTCCTGCCTGCAATAGGACATGCACTTTCCATTTTTAACCCCTTCTTTTCACTGTGGCTTTTGTTGTCTTAAGCACCTCAATGCAAGGATGGGATTTGGAACCCTACGTGGCTCTGCATCTAAGTGCATAAGAGTGTTGCCAGAAGTGAGAGGGTGCCATGTTGGCAAGATTTACTTGCCATAGACGCCATTATCAGTGTTGTCAGAGAAGTGCAGAGGAGTTTGGAGTGYATAGCATATGGACTTTTTTTGCCCAATTGGGAGCCAAGAAATGCAGAGTCTGTGTAAATAGCGTAGAAGGTGTTGCTTGCATTTGGGCAAAATCCTCTCGGTTTGCACAAAACTTGTTGCAGTGTGTTTATGCATGACAAATTGAGGATGCTTTCACTACTATCTGSCCTTGGCCA
Organism: Pleurozium schreberi; assembly: GCA_006891605.1. Lineage (NCBI taxonomy): Eukaryota > Viridiplantae > Streptophyta > Bryopsida > Hypnales > Hylocomiaceae > Pleurozium > Pleurozium schreberi. The sequence continues at coordinate 113,207 of VACF01002031.1, forward strand.
AAAGGGAGCTAGATGTCCAGTGTTTTTTTTATCAGGAAGAGTTAGCCTTAGAGCATGGCCATTGTTACATCATTACATGCCCAACTTGGTACGCTCAAATATTCGGATATTTCATCTAATTTTGAAGGGCCCTTAATTTCCTTATTCCTCACCCTTGCTCACCAAACATTGTCTATAAATAGTAGAAAGACCGGCACTCATCAACTAGAAAAAAGGATAAAGCAAGTTCTAAACTTAGAATGAATAGTGATTTCAAGGGCCATTCCTTGACACGCAAGACTGATTGTGAAGAGAATATTGTGAAGGGCCCTTATTGCTTTTCATCCACATTTGAAGAGTGTCAGCCCTAGAGCGTGTTACAGACTTACAGTGGGTTTGATTTTACAACATCTGCACTGGGACACGAAACACTGGCGGGTGGAAGGCATTTGGCCAAGGCCGGGCTCTTTTATTCATCACACTGAGAGCCCCCAAACATGATAAGGTAGACTGCTCTTAAAGCGACCATCTCCTTGAAACCGACCCTATAAATAGCTGGAGAATGGATATGAGGCAATCCTTAAATGGATCATATTCACCATCAAATGAATCAAGAAAAAATTCTTTTCTATAGCAGGAGCCAATCATTCTCTTTCATTTCCTCCCATCTCTTTACAAGTTGCAAGTGGACAGGTTTTGGAAGACCTATGGTCACAAATAGGTGCCTATGCCTCAAATCTTTGAAAATTCATATGTAATTCAAAAATGCTTGATAAAATATGAAACCACTTGTGCTAAGTTCCTCATCATTTTTTCTTTCTCTGAAAAATGAGCTAAAAATATTGTTGCACATGGAAACCTACGAAAAAGCGGACCAGCCCTTAAATGGTCGCTTTAAGAGCAGTCTACCTTAGGGAAGCCCGGGCTCGCCAAATTCCAAACTTTGGACGGAGCATCCACTTAAAGTTTTAGCACACCCTTTTTTTGGATTGATCTAGTCASAAGCTACATTAAATGACAAGGAAACAAAGAAGCACAACGAGCTTCCAAGGGTCTTTAGAAGAAAGAGTAGTACTATTTTCCGTCACAACGGGGTATATTTTCTTATTAKCTGCTATAACTTTAGAACCACAAGTCCAATGAACTTGAAATTTTTATTGAACATGTTTAACTTTATGGTAATCAGATCCCTTAGTTTTTAGAAATATAAAAAATCACTTTATATTTAAAAACTATTTCTATTCATTTGTCACACTTTGAGGTTTAAGGGTTTTCACTAAGTGTGAATGTATGAAAGACTAGTACTATTTTGCGTCATAGGTTAAGTCATAAATTTTGAAAGTTCTTTTGACTGACAATTAACTTCAAAAGTCAGATTTCTATTTGTAGTTTTTATTATAGGCCATTTGGAAGTTCATTACTAAATAAATATTAATACTTCCGTGATGCTCACATAATAACGTGAGCTWAGGTGATTAAAATGGTCTAATGAAATTTTATTCATTGAGCAATTTGGAAGCAAAACACCATCGGCTTACCTAATGCTATTCACCTTCCAAAATATTGGACCTTACGGTTTAGAAGCTTAGAGGTGAATTCAAGCACAAGCTAGGGTATTTTCGAAATATGAAATGAGGTTATTGTCATGTATTGTTTTTTTTAAACACAATTTTTTGCCAATTGACTACAACCGAAAGACATTGGCTATTTTAGTAAAAAAAAAGCTCATTTATTTCAATCAAAATAACCAACTTTTTTTTTTTAAAGCTCAATAGACAAATTTTGCCTAGGTATCACCTCCCTTTCAATATAGATATCACCAAGTAAGACCGGCAAGTATCACATAAATTATATTGAAGAAATAGCTGGGAACTCCTCAAAAATCACTACGGTACTGCCCCCGGTTCCGTGAACTAGGAAATAAAAATAAGTGGATAGCTTTGTAAGTTTGTATGAGTTGCACAGAAAGTCAATGTGTTGACTGTTGAGCATTGACTTTTGTTGACTCCACTTCCTATTACTCAGCTGTAGTCGGCGCACCATTCAGGTACACGTACGCCTACTTTTATATCCGCTTGTCCGCATTTTTTTTTTTCATTTTTTATGAAGTGCCAAAGTTGCAATATAAAATGTTATATAGGTGTTCTAAATTTCAACATTCATCCTAATAGTGGATAGAAAATGTTGCACTAAGGTAGGAGGTCCATAAATCACTCATTTAAGAGCTAAATTGCTTGACACTTTGGAAAACTCCATTTCCTTACATTATACAACATTTATTATTTATACAGCTCATATATTATTGACACAAAAGTCATGGAAACCTAGGAACTCTTATTTAAAAAATCAAAGGAACTCAGCTGATATTGTTGTGATTTCTTTTCCTACAAGATCTGTAATATGTCTAGTTTGAATTCGTACAGATACATTTAAGAAAACATTGATTCATCTTATAAAAATATTGTTTTTTTGTTCAATGTACAGAAAAATTCCTAGAAGCTCAAAAAAGGCCTTCGGCATTTAGGGGTCAAATGTGATTTTCATTCTTTAAAAGATAGTTAAGTTGAAGTAGATATGACATAGAAGGAAAAAATAAACTGTTGATAGTTCTAAGATGGAATTGAATCATACTAATTCCAATTGTGAAATTATTCTAGAAGCAAACTAAAATATGTGCCTTTTATTTTAAATTGTTAAAATTGAGTTGAAAAACACATTGACACATTATCTTCTTAAGAATTTGCTAGTAGTGCCCATAAAACAAAAAGCTTCATAACTTTCACATTGCTTATCTAAACGAAATGAATCAAATGTATCCACATAGACTAGGCAAAAAATATTCTATGAGAATTTTTATTTATTTTTTAAAATATTTTAAATTTTTGTTCATTTTTTTGCTGACTACCTTTGCCTATTTTGGGCTTACAATGGTATAATGTGCTCCCAAGGACCAACTGAAATAAAAATTACATTCCCAGAAAGCACATCATTTTTTTTTTGAAATAAAGTTTCAAAAAATCTTGCCAAATAGTACCTCAAAAAGGCTAGTCAAAAAATGGGTCAAAAAGTCAAAGCCTTATTTTTAGGCTCTTTTAGCATCAAATGTTCTTTTGGTAGATTTGAACATAATTTCATTCAATGARGATGGTTTATATGGTGTGTTTTTCTTAATTTTACATTCAAAACAATAGTTGGGATTAGAAGTTGAATTGAACCTYACTTTTGCTAAATCCAATTCACCCTCTAAGTCCTACTTCYTTGGTGCCAAAACTATCAAARAGTTCTACCATGTACAAGTTTTGGAGTAATGTGGGACTTATAAATTAGAATGTAGTGTGTAGTGGTCATAAGCATTGTTGTATGCAACACATGTTTTTATTYRCTTTGTTTAAAATGAAAGTACTAGGCTTTTAGTAAGATCTACAAGGATAGAACTCTTGTTGTTCTTAAGTTGTTTTTTTGTCTTTGTTTGAGTCACTTGTAATTTTACATAGTGTTCAACAAGAAAACTCTAGTATATTTCATTTGGTTCAATAAAACTTGTACCCTTTTGTAAAAATTCTAAACACATATTCTAACACATATTCTTATTAGAATATGGATAAGACCTTGATTAAGAGAAATCGTTTGCACAACCAAATAAGAAGGATTTTTTCATATATGGAGACATTGTAAGGTTAACAAATCTCAACATAATTTCAAACTTTACATTAAATATATGAAAACTTATTTTATGAATAGAATGATGAGGTTATATTTTATATTATTTTGTTTTGGTAGGCTCCACAAAGGTTTTTAAAGCGAATGAGGTGTGTATAGAAAAAATACAATAAATTTGAAACCTTAGAAAGAGATTGGATAGATACTTGCATAGTTGCACAAAAAAATAAAAAATTAGAATTTAATTTAATTTAACAAATTTAAGTTGATTCTTATCTACCAATAACATTCTTTTGCTTTCATTCAATAATAAATTAGAATATATRTAGGATCATAAATTCAAATAGCCATATAGAATATCTTGTAAYAAACCTCCAAAATACCAATTATATTCTTTAATGGTAGATTTTTCACTGCTTGCTCCATACAATGTTGCTACGTGCAATACCATTCGTGGTGACAACATCACTAGGCAACGATTAAGGTGCTTGAATTACATTCATTAGATGTTTTTTGGACCGTCTAGAAGACTGCGAGTTCCCGGATTGTGGGAACACATTGGGAACTCTGGAACTTTGCCACATAGGCAGGCTGACGTGGCACGGAGACTGCCACGTAAGATAATACTAATTAATTAGAATGGTTGTCGGATTCAGCAACAGTAGAATGCAGGACTTGGCGGTTTGCTTGCAATGTCCCAGAAATGACCGGGAGAAGCCGGTAGAAGATCGTTGGCATCAGATCCAATTTACGAGGCAAGGACTTGAGGCCGCAGTGAGGGTTTATGGTTCTGTAGTAGTAGCAAGACAAAGCTCCCACAATCGGTACTCGAAGGGTGACAATGACCATGGAATTGTGTCGAGCAATTGTGAAGGACATTGTAGGTTTGTCCAAAGATGCTTATGTACAACCACTAGTAGAAAATTCAATTTTCTGTTGATTTGGTCGCGTTGATCCGGTCACTTTTTGATAGAAATCTGTTGAAATCAACAGATTTCTATCGAAAAGTGACCGGATCAACGCAACCAAATCAACAAAAAAATTGAATTTTTTACTAGTGAACTTGAAGGGAGTATGAGGAGGGAGAGTGGGGAGAGGCGACAACTTCATCATTTTAAATAGCAAGGAGAAGGCGGCTTCAGAGGTTTTGCGAGTGGGAGGAAGCATGCCGGTGCACTACTTCCACTCATGCCCCCCTTGGCAAGACAATTTTGCTTTCGGTTGGAACTTCTACTTCAAAATGACGATTGCATTGTGGGCTAGACGAGCCACACAAGAAGAAGTTTTTGAGGTACATGACAAGCTCTTCCACTGGATGCTAGAGAAGGGTGCGAGCACAACAATTGCTCAATAAGTTGTGAATTGTTTGCAAGAAGACTTTTTGTTGTCGTTGCCACAACCTAAGCAGAATCATCACTGGTTTAGCAAGCTTGGGACACAAAATTGAAGATACTTGTGCCGCACACTTATTGGGAGGTTGTTGGGTTGGACCGAGCAATACCACGAAGGAGATGAGTGAGGGATTCCACCGTTTCTAAACTTGTTTCTCCGCACGAAACATTGGCTGATTTGGCTTGATTATGAAGAGCGAGGCAAGGGCGAAGGCTACTGCCTAATTTGGAGGCCAGACCGGCTCCACAACGCGGAGGAATCCGCCGAGCAATGGCTGCAACAAGGAGTGCCTTGCAAGGGGGAACGAGCATCATCACCAACAATCAGAGACCAAGCCAACCGGTCGCCAACAGCGAACAAGGCCCACCTGATGGTACCGAGCAACTGCATAACTGTGCAAAGCAACGGTCACAGCACAGATTGGACGAGGGAGGCAGGATATTGATCAAGAAGAAGGCGGGGACAGTGATTTAGGAGTAGGTGGTGGCTTACCAAATTCCGAGGTTGGATTCGGGAATTTCATAATTGGAGGTGTAATAGGAAGATTTGAATTGGGATTGCAGGATTTGGRAGCTCCAAATTTAGGGGTAGGGTTCACGGCTATTGAAGTTGGAGAAGGCAATGTGCCGCCAAGGAGCCAAGGTCAGAGCAAGCGGTTGAATTCAAAGGTACAGCGCAAGCCTAAAGGGTAGGTTCCACCTGAAATAGTACCCACCCCGATATCGCCTTCTGTTTTGTGTTCAGCTAGGGTGGAGCATCCGGGGGCAAAAAATTGCCCTGCTTGTGGAACTGTAATGTAGATTTTTCTCTAGTCTACAAAACCCAGGACTAGTAGTATAAGGGGTTAAATTCTCAAGGAAAGGCAAAACAGTCTATCGTAACGTGACTAAGGTCACTCGTTTTCCACAATTAGACACTTATCTAGGATAATTAACCATTAATTTGGGATTTAAACAAAGAAATCCCACTCTTTGGCAAATAGTCTCAGTCCAATTCCAATGCTATTATATAAGACTCCATGGTATGCTGTTCCAGTCCTATATAGTATGCGTTGGTTCTTGGCAAATCCTCTTGACAAATCCTCAGGTTTGGTCAATTCGTCATTGTAACTTATGCACTATCAACTTAATCAAAATGCCAAGGTATATACTTTTCAATACAATAAACTTTTAGGGAAAATAATTAATTAGTTGTTTCCTCTTTTCTTTCCCTCTTCTAGGCTGTATTCTATTTACTAGCCTAATAGCAATTTAGCATGCAAATATCAAAATCCGTATTCTAAAGCAATTCATTCAATATGCAAGGCATGAAAGGTGAAGTATCATTCCTGGTACTTGTTGAATTCTTCACAACTGCCCATCCTTAGCTTTTCCAGCCCATTCGTCTTTCACCAAGCATGTTGATTCTAAGATCTAATTGTCATTGAACTTTAGCCTATCACCGTGACTAGTGACCCCATAACCGTCTATTCAACTTTTAGTTCAACTCGACTGTGAATACTAGACTGAACATACACCAGTCAAATAATCCAGGCAAAACTGCAGTGCAGTTAGACCAGTCAATTTGTCCAAACAAACAACAATCAGAACTCTATGAACACAGACTACTAGTTTCCCAAAACTACAGTTCAACCTGATCACAGATTCATACTCAGATAATTTGTCAAACCTGATTCCATTCTTCCACAACTCAAGACTTATACACAATTTGTATCCAAGCAAATTAACAAGCCAGATGATACCCTCATCTACACTCCAGGTGAATAGCTAATCTTCAACTAATTTCTTATTGAATTAATTGCCAATGTTCTGTATGTTTACAAACTAGAGACAATTAATCACGCTCAACTAATCTAGCTACCCGCCAATTAGCCCACCAAAGAATTTTAATCAATTAATTTTATTTTAATAATTCAAGTAATTTATCACTGTTTACTCTAAGATCTAATTGTCTTGACTTAACCAGTCTTCTGCAATTAGTCTCAGGCACTCCGGGATTCGTTCAGACTTCAATTAGACTATATCTCACACAGTTCTAACTTAAGCAATTTGTCACAATCACACCCCGATGCGCTTCCAACTGGCTACCCGCCAAAGCAATTTATCACACAATTAATTCCAGTCCATTTTCTCATTCAAACAAGATCGTTTGAATTCAATCAATTAGTTCTTCACTTCTAATTGCAATTTACATAGATTATACATTTATACAACTCCACGACAATTAGACAAATAATGGGATACCCTCCCAAATCAGTTCAATTAGTTACTTACAATGAAAAGCACTTGATAAATTATCAATTCAGTTTTAAGATTTACAAATCAACTGAACTTACAAACAACAATTTGTTCAAGAAATACACACTAAGAGTTGGGATACCCTCCCACTCTAAACTTCACAAAAGAAAAGACTAATTGCCAACTCTCACTACCCGTGAGGCTGATTCAATTAGCTTCAGAAAATTATACAACAATTTGGACGAATTTAGATTTTTTATTCACAACAACTTGATACAATTGAAAGTCTATTTTGCTCTACTTTGAGAGAGAGAGAGGGAAAGACTAATCGTCATTTGGACTTATAG
>VACF01002034.1:0-25451 GCA_006891605.1 Pleurozium schreberi
TTTTTTGTGGTAATTATTTTTCTGACAAGGTTGCGAGTTCCCTGTTGCATCCTTGCATTCCCGCAGTATTGCAGTAGCAACTTGACATGGCAAAGCGACTGCCACGTCAGATTATTTTTTGTGGTAATTATTTTTCCGACAGCAACCAACCGTTCCATCATTGCATTGAGAACAGCAAGGGGAATAGGCGTGAAACGGCCCTCTAGAGACCTTGTTTCTCATCTAATGTCACTCTAGGCGGGCTAGATTTCAATGTAGAAACATTTAGAATATCTGGATATCTGACCATTAGAAAACAATTAGTCAATGGATGTAAGCAAGGCACCAACATCTTGTCTATAGGTACTAGGCTTGTGAAATTAACTAGGTGTGACTAGTGTTTCTCTACCAGTTCAAATGTTACATTTACATCTTAATTCAAGCTTGAAGCCAAGCCTACAGGTTAGAGCAGGTTGCCATTAGCATGTCAGAGGTCGGGGGCCTCTCCATTACAAAACTGGGGAGGGCCTGATCGAGTACAGTAGCTTTTGGGCAAGATGAGGACTGTAGCTCAATGGGTTTATTGGCGATTAACTTTTGGGGGTAACTTTTGGGGGGGTTGGAGTTACCATGACCATTGATAATGAAATGATTTCAGTTATTGACTGCATTAATGAAGTAGTTTCAATCATTTACAGAGTTATAGAATTATTTTCAGCTATTTAAGAAATTTATAAAATAATTTGAACTGTTTACAAATTTTGTGAAATAATTTCAGTTATTTACTACATTAATGAAGTAATTTCAATAACTCACAAACTGAAAGAAAAATTTCAGCTATTCCTCAAATTTATGAAATAATTTGAGCCATTTATGAATTTTATGAAATAATTGCAGTTGTTTGCAGAAAGAATGAAGTACTTTCAATAGTTTACAGAATTAATGAATTGATTTTAGCTATTCAAAAAATTGAATAAATAATTTTCGTTATTTACAAAGTTAATGAAATTATTGCTATTGTTGACAATCGGATTTAAGTGATTTCTGTTGTTAACAAAATGTATGAAGTACTTCCACAAACTGAACCCTTTAATTTGGTTTTTTTAATCATAAATTTATTTAAAAAAATTAATGAACTCAATCATTTATGATGTGTAGCATAAACACTGAGGTGAATTTGAAGGATCCCAGTAATTTATAAGGCCCCCGTCCGTAGTTTCCTTCTTGGAGTCAAACCGGTTTACGGAAAAAAATCTGGTGCTTTTCAATTTTGACTTGCACTCAAATTGGAAGGTCCGGGAGAGGGTTTGGCCCCTCTAGAACTACATTCCCGGTTAGGAAGGGAAGCAACTTGGAGGGCCGGCTAGACGTGTGGTTCCAAGGCTCCGGAGGCATGATGGCAACTGGCTCTTAGACATTTCCCAAAACACCCTCATTGCCAACTGTCATGAAGCATAGGATGCAAAAGTAAAGCAAAGCATCAACACAGCTAGTGAAGTTGTTAGGCATTGCTATTGCTCCATGATCAAGTAATTAGTCAATTGATCTAATTTGTGATTATATTTTTTGAAGCATCTACTATGCAATTGGCATATTGTCAATCTATATAGTTGTCTTTTCAACTTTAAAGTAGATGGTTTATAATTAGAACTTAGAATTTATATCATTGGAAGTGCATCCAAAAGTACCTTAAATAGACACAAGGTTAATAAACTTTTTATGACTTCTTATTTGAACTTCTCTAGTTCTTATATAACATCAAAATTTTATTAAACCTTTAGTATATATTGTTCATGTGGTGATCAAATGTGAAGTGAAGATGCCTATGTATACTAATTTTAAATATATTGATCCATGTAGATGACATACTTTACTTTAACTCTTGAATGACTAGAGGATAGTCCAAATTTAAGGCTAAACCTACAAGTACTTTTTGAAGAATAGAATATTTGAAAAGAAAAGTCTTCACAATCTATTAAATGCAAATGTCTAAGAACTAACACATGAATCTCCCCAAATATGGTTGGGTAAGTAGACACATTTTTTTGCTTGGGATGTGTTTGCGTTCATTTATTGTTCAAAACCAAATGTCTTGTCTCAGTTCAAAGGGTTAATAAAAAAAGGTTTGACAAATCCATAGTCTTAGATAGGATGGAAATGGAAAAATGTTGTCCAAAAAAACTTGAAAAATCCTCCATTCCAAAAGAAATCAAAGTTTGCTAACCTTGTCGGACATAATCATAAAATAATCTTTTTTTCCAGTTGCAAATGAATTATTTTCTTGCCAAAGTTCTTAAACATTATATATATTGTACATTTCTACAATATTTTATTAGAATTCCATGATACCAAAGTTTACTAAATCATTGTTGTTTCCCAATTTTACTCAATGCATTAGAGCGTGGTGGGATTTCTTTCTCTAATGGAATCCCAATCTTTTAGAGATTAATAATTTGAAACAACCAAAAATGATTATTTGGATGATTTTAGATATACTTATTGTATTCTTAAACAAGACAACCAAAAAACTACCATTAGATTTTCAATCTTCTTCACAAGTTTTATATTTTGTGAAGATGTTTGAAGATCTGATTGTTGCCTAATTTATTAATCAGGATAGAAGCCAATGAATGGGATTTTGCACTAGGTTCTCTACCTTTTTGAGGATTTGCTTTTTCCATCTATCCAAAGACTAATGTAACCACTCTTATTGTCAAGTGCAAAATTCTATATTCCATGAATTCTCCAATTGAATTGGAGATATATTTCCAAAGTGTGAAATTAAATTCTCCAAATTTTTATTGTCAATGGTAAATAATAAGTATTAGTGTTTTCCTAGGTCAAAAATCCTCAAGCACATAACATTGTATAATCAAACAATGGTTTTCCAAATGTTAGAAGGTATTATGCTTTTCTAAATACCTAAGAGGGACTTGTTAGTTAAGGATTGCAATTAGTTGAGGAGCCATGTAAGGCCATTTTTTTTCACTATGGGGGGACCTTTTTCAATGATGCTTCGTCCTCACTAAATGTGGTTCTTGTTGAGCAGGTGCGGCCCATTGCTGAAGATGAGATGTTCCGTGTGCTGAGGACGGGAAAAAGAAAGTGTGAGTATCACACCTGTCGAAGCACACCTTGATTGATTTCCTTTCCTCTTCSTATATTCTGCTGTGTTTGAATTTCTCGTTTTCCTACTGTCGTCTTTAGCTTGCCTGCTACAGTCTTCACTCTCTTGAGTGGGCACAACATGCTAATGTATGTAATGGCTGTGGTGTTTTCAGCCAAGCAATGGAAACGAATGGTGACCAAGGTCACATTTGTTGGACCAGGCTTCACCCGCAAGCCTCCCAAGTACGAGCGTTTCATCAGGCCAATGGGACTTCGTTTCACCAARGCCCATATTACGCATCCYGAGTTGAAGTGCACTTTTAACTTAGATATTATTGGAGTTAAGAAGAATCCCAATGGCCCTATGTATACTTCCATGGGAGTTATCACGAAGGGTACCGTCATTGAGGTATTTTGGATTTGGATCTTTTTCAGTCTTCGCTACCTTCTCTGCAAAGGAATAGTACTTTTGTCGTTGTTCCATTCTGTAGATTGAATACCGGGCAATTTCACATCCTTAATATTGCGACTRTTGTAGTGATCAGAATTGACTCTGAGCCTGATGAGTCGATTCAAGTTTCAATAGTAACCCGTGGGTTTCAATTTATGCAGGTGAACGTCAGTGAGTTGGGACTTGTGACRCCTGCTGGAAAAGTTGTATGGGGAAAATACGCTCAAGTTACAAACAATCCTGAGAACGATGGCTGTATCAACGGAGTATTACTTGTATAACATGGATCAGGGATAACGATCAGGAGACTACAATCGAGCTTGCGTTGGCTCCAGGAACTGCTTTGAAGAGGTCTTAGGGTATTAACGTCGTATCATAGCGTATCTGGACATCTTCAATCTGTTAGTTGACATCCAGCTCCCCTGGAAATCGCTCTTGAATTTCCATACACGTTTCTGCAAGTAGGTTACGTGTGAGTTATCTTCAGATAGGTCGGGATTATCTTACGAGAAGTTCTTGATACTATTGCAATGYCATTTGCGACAGAAGCTGTTTGCGGCTCCTAATTGGATTTTCTTGCCTTCAATGAAACATCTGAAATACTTTCTTGCTTCTGTTGGCTACCTTACGATTACTTGCAGACGAATTGTCAGAGCAGTCATCTCGGTATCTGGGTTCTACAAATTATGAAAGCTTTTGTCGCTTCATGTCGCAAGGTAGGAACGCCCGTAAGCACCACACCCAAATCGTTAGTCCTAAATTAGACAATGGTGGGTCCTGATTACGGGATGTAAACCACCTAAACATTTGTTCATGTATCGACTTTAGATCATCCATTGATTAAACTTTAGCATTAGAGCCTTCAAAGTTTCTACTTAAGAAATTCAAACAGTGCATTSTCTGGTGCATTCGARTCCTCATTCATTTGCTGGGATMCCTGCTCATCGTCAAATGCGGACATGTACGTGGTCATTTTAATTGATTCTAAATCACGAATACAGGGGAATTCAAGGGTTGTTTGTGGTGTTCAACTGTGTAAGTAGGAAACAAACTCTTGTGAATCTTCTCCACGACGACTTTCGAGTCCACGTTGACGACTAAAGCCACAAGCAGCCATTTCGGAGGTTAACCTGCAAACCCTCCCTCCACAAACTTATCTCGTTTCCGTTCCGGAGCGGCCGAGAGCCTGCTTTCTCAGGTTGACTATGATTTTTTGCTTTGAGATTGGCCAGCTAGCCTTCCAGGAACACGACTAGAGTTTCCGTCCCTATCATAGTGCAGCCGCAAAGCTGCACCATGTTCCATTGCTCGCAATTGTACCTTCAGGAACCTACTCAACCTCAACCTTCCTTTAGTCCAGATTCCAGACCCAACTAATAATAAGAACGTACAAACGATGGGAATTGTCAGAGCTGGCCCGCAATGAAGGCAATATCAGATTCACATTCCACCACTTAAGAATCGAAGAAGTGAGTAGTCCCCAATCGCGGCGCGAGAATCCCGAGGTCAAAGACACCCTACTYATTCTMTCAGTGGCCATTCYCTAGATTCATGGCGCCCACAAAGTRATGCTACCACTGCAAACACAAAGTGCCAGCCATGAAACACGTCGTAGCAATCCAGTCGYTCTGTCGCAGTTCGCGCCACCACCGACCGCAAAGAAAACAGCAGCCATGGCCGGACGGACGTAGACGCCCAGCGAAGCACATCATTACAAGCCCAGTGGCTCGCCATAGTTGGATTCAGCTGCAACAACCCCCCACCACCTCGCAAACGATCACCCGCCGTGAGAACGCGCGCGCCATCAAATCTCAAAGACTGCAACACCAGGCAGGCAGAGACAGGGACCCCACGAAGAAGCTGGAAACCTCTTACGAACCTCAGCCAGCACCTGGCCACCGAACCCTAACCCTGACAAAATACTTAAAAACTGACCGCAATAAATCACTCCACCGGCATAAACAGTGTCACCGACGGCCTCACAGACGCCTCAACACAGACCAAGGACGAAGATTCAGAAGCACGGATGCCATGATTCCATTGAAATCCACTCAGGATGTAGGGGCAGAGATGGCAGAAAGGCAGGATCAACGGAACCAACAAAACCGGACAAGCACGTGAAAAACAAGGCCGTGCCCCATTGACTGAGAGCGGTCCACGCAAAATATTGAAAAGAAATCTTTTAATTTAAAAAAATTTGAAAAAATATGTGAGCATTCTCGAGTGGCAAGCGGCCAGCTCAGCCACTGCAACGATTAGCGCGTTCCCGTCACTTACGTGGCACGGAACCGAGGCGTCCCAAACCTGCTCTAGCCCAAAGGAAAGTGCCCGCGCTCCAACTGATTTACGAGTTCGAATTAAAACATCTCCAGGACTACAAGATTCGGGTCGGGAATTCAATTGCCTTCATAAGTCGGAAATGATATGGAAGAGCGCAATAGCAAAAGTCACAGCGCAGTAATGGAAACTCCAACAACAAAATGAGCCGCAGTCCGCTTTGGAAGGGGCGTTAGATTGAAAGGCTTTTCGTAGGTTTGAATTCTGGGTTTTGGGTTTTTTCTTCGCGATTGAGCTGCATTCAGTTGCAGTTGGGTAGCTTCAATTCGAGGGTACAAGCGTAGTTTCAATTCAGGTTTAGTGGATTTAGGGTGAGCTAGTTCGCAGCGCACGTTWCGGACGATCTAAAGGAGTGAYGCTTTGGTGGCGGAAGAAATTCTTAATCCACTCGTTTTGGGTTGTGAYTGGCGAAAAAATTCAGGAGGGCGATCGGAGAATCATTTACTTCCATTGAAATTAGGTTGCAGCTACAGAGCGGTGAAGCAATTGAATCAAAATAAGGGAGATCGAAATTCAATTCGGGAGATCGCRCGTTTGTCRTCGTCAAGCTTCCGCGAGATCGCAAATTTTGGACAAATTCAATTCAAGTAATTTACTTAACGCGACGGTGCTGAAATTGGCTTCGAGATTATGATTCTCTGCATGTCAGCAATGTCAGACCCTTCGAATTTCAACCCGGAAATCTCCCGACCTCCGGATCCCACCATTCAGCGTCAATCGTCGTTGTCACGCCCTCGCGGCCTGCCAAATCCAGTTTCTGAAGTTACAATGATGGTGCAAGCGCTCGCGGCCGCAGGTCAAGGCCACAGCCAAATTGCGGCGTCCCCTGACAACACCGTCGAGGCGTCGCGAATGATTTCCACGACGCAAGGTCCTTACTCGGAGTACATGGACATAAGCCGCGCGTCCGCGACGCCATGGCGTCCCATACAAGACTGGAGCAACAGGGAGGCGCACAGCCCGATCACCTTCACTCACCAAAACTCAAATTCCCCAACCGGCGATCTCCCGCATTGCTCTCCGCATGAAGGTACCTACCAAACGACCCTCCTCCCCTGTTGCGAGCKTTGCGTTGCTTCTGTGGGTATTTCGAAGGGGTTTCGAGTGTCTTTCAAGACAAGTATGCGCTTTTCTATATTTTTTTTTTTGTAAAGAAAGATTATGGGTGTGGGACCCCTGTTTAGTATATTAGTTTGAAATTTAGGTACTGAATGCGTGTATTTCCGGTTTTACTGCGTTTGAAGCAACATCCRGGCGATTTCTATCTTTGTGACGCCACCTATGGGCGTTCACTTTTGCCTTCCTTTCATCACAAGCTTGGTCCACATTGACAAGGATCGCCGCAACAATCCCTGCCTTGTGATCGAGTTTAGAACTCTCTTTCTTGACCTTTCTTGMGCAATCTGATCCCTGTGACGATGYTCGATTTCGTCGCTTGATTTGTGTTTCCAACTTCATTTCGTTTTGATTGTTTGATAGCAGAGTTGGGGATGCAAAGGAGCGGGTATAACCACGAGCCGGGGTTTGAGCCTGGGAGTACGCACCCCGCGCACGCCAGCCATAGCCAGGAGCAGGAGCAGGAGCCGGGCAGCTCCTCCTCCAAGAAGCGCAAGTACCGCGGCGTGCGCCAGCGCCCATGGGGAAAATGGGCCGCAGAGATTCGCGATCCGAAGAAAGCCGCGCGTGTCTGGCTGGGCACCTACGACACCGCGGAGGAAGCCGCGCAGGCGTACGACAACGCGGCGAAGGAGTTTCGCGGATTGCGTGCCAAGCTCAACTTCCCAGACGGGATCCACCAGGGCGTGGGCTCATCGTCGCGAACTTCGTCACGCACTGCGCGCTCAACTGTCGCAGCCCCGACGCCTTCACTCCCACCACCACCCCCAACCGTGGAGTCTCGTCACCACCATCGCGTCGCTGAGTCTTGGCCGAATTCCCCGTCGCGCGCGTCCTCCAGCGCGGACTCTTACTCTGAATCGGCGCCGTTCTCAGCCCCTTCGCAATACTCCAGCTACTTGCAACCCGATTACTCCTGGCAACAGCAACAGCAACTGTAATTTTGACCGTACGGATATCTTCTACTTTTTGTGCTTCACATAAACTTCTTTGATGCAAACTTCAAAAAAGTTATAGAACTTATATTTTATAACACATTTGTGTTTTGTCCAAACCCCTTGGGCTTTTAGGGGTTAAAGGACGGACCGGTGGCCGTGGA
This sequence comes from Pleurozium schreberi, assembly GCA_006891605.1. Taxonomy (NCBI): domain Eukaryota; kingdom Viridiplantae; phylum Streptophyta; class Bryopsida; order Hypnales; family Hylocomiaceae; genus Pleurozium; species Pleurozium schreberi. The sequence goes on from VACF01002034.1 coordinate 8,091, forward strand.
AATCATGCATTTTTTAAACCGTGTGACATCATCTACTTTGAAAAGCCAAATATACTCAGTGGAAGTCAAAGTACTAGAAAATGTCTTCCCTTTCCACTCCTAATACCGAGGATGAAAAGTTGCAATTGTGTCCTACATGGTTTGATTCCGTGTCATTCATCGGACGCAAAACGTGCACTGTGGCGTTCAAGGGTTAAGAAATGGAGCCATGTTTTTTTCCCACCATGGTGCCGGATTGCACCATTTCAAAATAAACATTTGCTTTTGGTCAAATAAAAGTAATCTTTTTTCGCCAGGAAAATTTTTAGTTTTATTAAAAATATGGATGAGAATATGAGATTGCCGAATTGGAATGAAAAATTGTATGAATTTGATTGAAAAGTGTTATTGGGTCCAAAAGATGGATGCATGAAGAAATAAAATGCTTCACCAAGTTTTAATTGATCGCCATTGTAGCACTTTAAAAGAAAAGGGGGATGATTTGTAGGTGTTGATTGTTGAATTCATTGATATTTAACATGGGTTTTAACCCTTTAACTCTTGAAGGAATGAAGGATGGACCTTGGTGATTGCGAAATCATCCATTTTGATACCGTGGGATTCTCTAGTTCCAAAAAAAATGTGAAAGTGCTCATTGGAACTTGGAAGTCAAACTATTGTAGAAGATCTCCCTTTTTTACACAAAATATTGAGGATGAATAGTTGCACTTTCATTCCACATGGAAAGATTCTTTGTCATCCATCAAAATCCAAATGTTTGTGTCCATGTTCAAGGGTCAAGGTCATTGCAAGCCCAATGGATGTGCCTTTTGAAAATCAAAACTTTAATTTTTGACATAGTTCTTAGTTTTAATTGCTTTGAAGCTTGAAAATTTTGTGACACTTTGAAGATACTATCTTGAAAACTCAAAATACAGTCACATCTTTCGCACTTTCTCTATCAAATTTCTTCTCATGTGAGCTCAAAGATTACACCAATTACACCATGATGTTTGTCATAATTATTTCCAATTTTCTTAAGAACTACAATCATACTATTTAAAGTATTTTTGTAATTACTATGATTTCTATACTAAAATTTCTTTTAAAAATCATATAAAATTCAATTCCATGTTTTTAATTATGAAAAAAATGAAAAAATATTTTAGACACATGAAAAACTAAATAACTAATGAAGTTTGACCAAGCCCAAATATGAAATGTTTTTTAAGGGTTAAATCACATTAGGATCCTCAAGCTCTTTTATTTTTGTATTTCATTCTTTTTTTCATTTTTCATTTTTGACTTGAATGCTTCTAATTTCTAAAGCATTTGCTTGAAACTACTATTTTTTTTAAAAATTTTGCATTATGTTTTAGCTATTGTGGATACTACTTTTTTGGATGAAATCATATTACTAATTTTTTTTTGGAATTTGGTTTCATAGTCACATTATCCATCATAAAGTTGTATAGGGCTTTGGCTAGATCCAAAACATGCATTTTGTAGCGATATATAAGCCAACAAGAACAATGTTATTGTGAAGCTCTATCCACTCCAATCAAAACCTAGCTAACCGCGTTGTGCAATGTGAATGCAATTGTTGATAGAGTTTGAAAACTCAGATTCATGAACCAAATAGTAGATGCCATAGTCTTTGTCAAAAGGATAGAGCCAATAAAGAATGGTTGGGTCTTTTCAATAGAGGAATTTATGGCATTTCATACCTTACAAGATATGTGCACCAACCAATTATAGTGATGTAGTGACGTGTTATTATAAACACCATCTAATTTTATTAGGTCATATAGTCATTTGAAATAGAATTCTAACAAATTATAGCATTATAGCAAGCATTTTTTTATATTATAAATATAGCATACATTATTTGAATTGGATAAATATGAATGTGTAAGAAAATTTTAGACCATATGACTATATAATTTGAAAGATTATAATGATGGTGAATTTTGTTAAATTGGCGGTATTACAATAAAATGGCGTAGCATTTCATTATAATGGTGCAAAATTTTATTGAAATGGCTCAGAATAGCGCCAATTTTGGCGCAAAAATACCACCAATTTATCAAAATTCAGGGTGATTGCAAGAAAGACCACTACTATTAGACACTTGGAATGATGGAGTTGTCATTAACTATAACTTTTGAAGCATGTACCCAATTAACTTAAAATTTTAATTGGAAATGTCTAACTTGATAGCAATCAAAATCTTTATTTTTTAGAAAATTTCAAAAATCATTTTATATTTAAATTTAAATTTAGCTAATTTGTCACACTTTGGAGTTTAGGGTTTTTTAGTATTGGGAGGTGTCCAAAGTCAATGATCTAGAGCTGAATTATTGTGGTCTATTTCCACACTAGGAGCGCATCTATTTACCAAAGAAAATTAAAATGAAATATTATTTTACTTCCTCTACGTGACTACGTGAGTGCTAATAGGTCTCTCTTGGACGTGCACTTTTGAACATTCAAGATGGTTTAAAGATCATTCTTTTGGTGAAATCTCTTTGTCATGAAGTTCTCCTAAAACATCAATTTTTTTTTTCTTCAAAAATTCTCTATCCTACTTTTTACAAATTAAAACGTCAAAGACTCAAAGTGTCTATTTTCTTCAAAAGCTATGATACTCTATTTTGTGAATAACATTTTACCAACATTTTTTGTAGGTCTCAAATTCTAATGACATGATATTTCTTCTATTATACTAATTATCCATATTTTATCTTATTTAAAATTTTTTTTCCCAAAAGGTCACAATATAGCTAGGAGAAAGCCAAACGCTATTCAAATGAGCTGGTCTTTCTTGCAATGACCCTTCACCATGATGCATAAAGTGAAAAAAAAATTATGTTCATTTTTTAAACACACCCGCACTCCATATAATTATGCTTAATTCCTTAAGTGGTTGGAAATGAATTGCCTCCCTTAGGTGTCATTGTGGACACAAGACAATGTTGATTGTGAGTGCACATAACTTAATTACTGCTTATAGACCGCCAAGTTTGCACTGGATATTAAGGTATAACAAACATTTAAAAGACAATATGAATCGAGCTAATTGCGACACATGTACGCGTCTCCTTCATTCGAATGCTGAAATCCCGGTGCCCTCGGAGATATTCTGTGCGTGCGTGTGTGTGTTGCATCGGGATCACAGCCCCGCATCGGAATTAGGTTCTCCGACCTCACAGACTGGAACAATGGTAGAAACATGCCTGATCTGATATACAACCGTCCATCCATCATTCAGAATTACGAACATACTCACCTCCGGCCAGCTACAGTGTGCTGTTCCGACAATGATTTGAAAACAGTGCTTCACTCCGTCAATCACTCCGATCCGCAGGTTAATTAATTACAACTACTACCAGCTAGCACACATGATCTAATCGGTGACAAATTCAACAGTCGATCTGTGCATGCTTCACAATCAATCATACACATGTTAATTACAATTACCAGCTAGAACGCATATATATAGAACTGAACAGACGTACAGGTGATTGATTGGAACTTCGGAAGATCGACTGAACTTCTTATGCTGAGAGTGCCATGGATATATTGATCGGTTGCCACCACGTACTCACTGCAACCGACTTGTCTAGATTTCAATTCGGCGATCCTATGATATATATCAAAGTCCTCCAACGTACGACGTCAAAAAGCTACAGTCGCAGTTCAACAAGCACCACGACTGTACTAGCTAATTAATTAATTAAACTACTGTATGTAGCAAAGAAATTATTAATTTCAAAAGAAATCATTTTTGCCGATATTTTTATTCTTGGGAGGATGGAATTTCAAGAAATCACCAACTYTGTTTCAGTGTAGGATGAGATCAACAAAATTCTAGATTAATGTATAGACATTAATGAACATATTAAGGTACAGATRTTTTTTTGATAATCTATATATTTATGGACGTTCATACCATCATCGCTCTAATTTTAGATTGCATGTTACACTAGGGTAATCACACCTAAATATATTCAAGCGTGGTTTCTATCAAAAGAAAGTGTCTTAGTTGGTGTTGTAAGAAATTGAAATAAGGATTCATTTAGGATGTRATTTTGGGATACTGTATAATATTCCATATACTACGAATTTTCAAAGTGATAAGTACAAGAGAACCCAACATTGACCACCTAGGTTTTCATACTTAGGACGCAATAGATGTGGGAACCTTACTTTGCAAAATTGCAAAAAAATAAATTTACTGGTTGAGAGTCTGCCTAGAACTGGAGTATCTGGCTTGGTTGAACCATCAAACACCCATTTGTTCAAATGAACGGTTTGACCAAGTAAGTGGGTCTAATTCCCAATTCCCTGAAGCAACAAGAATTGAAGACAACAAATCCAAATAACAAAATCAAGTTGCAAGGTCATTCAAACAAAGAGTTTAAGTAATGAATCACACCCCTTTTAAAGGTTAAAACTAATCCAACAAAACTAAACCAACATAACATTCATGAAGATTGCCTCAACACCCTTCATTCCCAAAGCTACAATTAATAGGAGAAAAGCCACATTCTTTTTGTGCGCAATCTTGAACTCATCTCAAAGGGAGGTATGGCAAAAGTTACACACTGAGCGCCGCCATGCTTGGCACTCAAAAGTTTGACATTTTGGAGACCAAATATGCCCCTGCTCTCAATGCCAATGTCAATCTTTTGAGTGCCAAGCATGCTCTGTAATCCCGAATGTCAAACTTTGGAACGCTTTCTACAGTGAATGTCAGACTTTTGAGTGTTGGTTTGGGTTGCCATCTCCAATGGGAGAAGGGTAGCTTCTCAAAACTGCCACCTGAAGAGATGCCAACATGCAACATGGTGGTACTGAAAAAAAGACGCCACTGAYGATGATTCCCTTCATAAAGATATAATTTAATAATTGCACATCTGAAGACTGAGGTGTGCTATGAAAGAATAAGAAGAGATCCTTTTCTGTAGTTTACATGTTTCTTGAAAAGTTGCTCTACAACAGACTCATAAAAACTCGSTCTGGATTCACGTACCATAACGTTGACGTACATGTACATTCGTCTTTTGTTTTTCCACATCCTTCTGCTTCAAGTCCTTTGTCGAGATTCTCGTGCAAGAGTGGATAAATACACTGAACCCATCCACTGGGGATTTTATTTTATGCCTGTATAGTATATAGTATATAGAAAGTTAAGCAGCGTCTGCTCTGTTGCCGGGTACCTCTTGAACCAACCTTCTCTTTCGATCATGTGCTGTTAAGAGCATTAAAGATCTGCACATCCTGACAAGAGGATTCCACCAATGGGCCAGTGGTGGTGGCGTCTCGGCGGATGATGCCTCCGAAGTTTTTAYATGAACCCTCCGAGCTCTAGTTTCTGCTTCTTTCTCTGCCTTCTCTCGAATCCGGTTCCGCGGCTTCCTACAAGATCTGTGTCCTCTTGGACTTGATTTCACACGCTTGTTTGAATCCTGCAAATTGTTKCGTACATGACTACGACTACGAGAATCTAAATCCAACATGGCTACACCGACCCCTCTCAAGGCAGAGCCTTGCAATGATCCATCTGCAGCTTGCMCTTGCTGTACCCTAGAATCTGCGTCATCTGACATACCACACATCCTTAGGTCAGTCTCAACACTTGGGTCTTGTCACAAAGAGTTTTATTTTAAAATTCAAACTGCAGAAAATGTCATTTTGGAAAGTTTGGAAAGACTACTGATTCTGGAGTTTCAGAGTTAACATCCAACTCCAATCGTTTACGTAAAAAAACATTCATTTTTTTGGATACTGGTCTACAAATTTATAAGTTCAAATTCTGTTTACTAACTTACGAACCTGATACGCATGTAGGGCATCACCTGCTTGAGAAGTCGCCGTTGGGTTGTTGAAAGGGGCTCTTGTTCTGGCGTAGAATTCGAGTCTATATCGCCATCCAGATTGGTCAAGACCAATTAAACCCACTGGTGACGACGTGTCATGAGAGTCCCTGTGGTCAGARGAGTGCTCCGCGGCCTCCTCCTGACTGGACTTGATTAGAGAAGCTTCCCTTTGAGCCTCAAGGAGCCAGACTGGATTAAGCTTAGAAAGACTATAATTGTATAAAAACTGGGATTGAATTTTGCAGTGGCGACTAGTAGAAATTTTGGTGGACGAGCGTGCAGAACTGTGATGAACCTGTATGTTGTCCGGTAAAACAGGGCGGGATTTKTTCTCCTGCTTTACGATTAGAATGGCAACTGCCCGTCCAATCATGTATCCTCTGAGTCCTACAATTGGCATCACTCCAACCCTGCCACACAAAAAACGTGTCTAGAATTTAGTSCCTTCAATAGCCTACCACATCTGGTTTCACATGACTACATTGACCAGACTACAACCAGACATCTTTAATATTTAACTTCWGTAATATCACATTSTCTGTTAGTGCTTCCATTAACGTAKCATTTGATCTAAGTATGGTCAAAATCTRTGATGGTCCACTGATTCTGGTGACWTGCCATATTTCACATCAAAGAGGAATTCGAGACTGAAAAAGCGACATTTTGCAGAGCCTAGGAGGAAGACCACCAACCAACTTTGTCATTTAAAAGTACTCTAAACTATTTCCTATCAAAGTCTCGAGGATAAGGAACCAAATATTCTGGCTGTTGGAATGTTCTATACGGGAAGCCTTAGCTTTCCTGAAGTTGATGTTTGCATGCATGGTTCTTAAAAGACCTCTCGCATAGACACAAGCAGACACTTGTCAAAATGTCAAAAGAAAAAACAAAAATATTGTAACATCAATGTGCTTTGTATTTGGTACTCAGTACAGTAGTTGGTACTTCTACTTGATTGATCTTCTGTTKCTGAAACGTAAAATATGCCTTAGAAAGCCACGYCCTACAAATAAAATAAAAGTAGAAATCATGGGTTGTTGGCACTAGTGTACCGGTACAAAGGATCCTGAACAGGAAGCCCATCGTATTCTTATTTTATTCCCTCATGACCCAATCCTTTGAAGACATAAAGACCTTCAATTCTGACTTCAAGGTGCTCTTTGAGAACCTTTAAATCTAACCTCAGAAATCACAACCTTACAGAGGGTTGAGTGCTGTCCCCAAAGCACGAGAATTCAATAAGGAGATGATTAGGTTAGGCACTAACCCTTCACAAAACAAACAGGGCGCATTGGAAGCAGCATGCCAAGTGGAGTGCAGATTGAGAAGCCCGGATCCTCGGCATCGTGGACACTTGGCTCGCTCCTCATTTCCTTTCCGAAGAATGTCACTCACATCTTGCAGGAACACGCCAGTTCTTCTAATCTGCAAGAAAACAAGAGCATCATTCCTCCATCAATACATAATTCACCAAGAAACCCGGGTTTCCAGCTTTTTCAATCAGATCATCACCTAAAACTTCAGCACATCACAAAACTCAACTTGCAATAATAAACTAAACAATATACCAAAAATTCAAGCCTTGAGTGCTAGCAGCCACCCATCTAAGGAACAAATCACAGACGCGGCCACCACACGAATCAAACATATCTTGAGTCCTTGAAAGGATTTTGCAGGAATCAGAAAGAAATTGGTGCTGGAGATCAATCCTCTCACCACATCCACCATATTAGAACCGCTCAAGAGAACAACAAGAGGTCTGCGTACGTCCCCASCAATTCACATCGCTCCATCTCCCTCACGCATCACAATGTGAAGCAACAGTAAGCCTTCAACATCACAAAGGCCAAAATGCCAAGAAACTCTTATTAACCCTAGAAAAACTTGTGCCAAAATCCCTCACTCCACACAAAATCCTTGTGCAAAACAAGACCGGCTCTCGAAAGTTCAACGCTGGGTCTAATGCAGACGCCGCAAATCCAAGCTTCAAGCAACAGCAACCGAAAGCCACATGGAAAGCCCACGTTCAAGAATTCAGTCCTTCACGAGATATGCATGTTGCAAGTGATGCTCATTTTCGGCAAACTGATTCTACTGGAGTCTGATTGTGCATTTCCCGAGGCTACAGTAGCAATGCAGGATATTTGGGCCATTGGCGGCCTCATGGCCATGGCCATCGACGTCGTTGGCTCACTAGTAGGCTATGGCGATTCCTGGTGGTGGTCTCATTCATCCGGCTGTCATCCGGTTGTCACCATCGAACACTGTGTCAGTGTCTCTCTCGCTCTCCGTCACAGCGGCTTTAGTGCTAGTGCAGGGTGGCCACCATCCTCGGGTGGCTACACTCTTGTTTTGCAATCTCACGTTGTTTAGGGACCGGACTCACGCCGGAGCTTGCGACACTCTTGCTGCTTCTGCTTCGTGGCTATGGCGTCGTCGTGCTGGGGACGCAGACTGTCGGATTGATCTTCTAAGCTCGCTCTTCAGGTTTTGGGGTGGTTATGGCGCAATCTATGGTGATTGATAATGGGAGTGCAGTYGAATTGCGAGCGCAGAACACCGCCGAATGTTTTAAAATCGTTTTTTTAGATCTTCAACAGGTATGGTCGTCGCTGCTTCCCCGTTTTTCCAATTCTGATTTCTTTCGCGGCTGTGTTTCTTGGGTTGCGTGACTATGACCTAATTTTGAACACCATCTCGAAGAGCAAACATGTACCCTGGMAGTCACACATCTAAAATTTCTCTGTAATTCTTAAGGTTTGGACACCCAACATCTTCACTTCTAGTGGTAAGCATAGTTCCTGTTATTCAACTGGTCGAATATTTATAGATTCTTGTTAGAAATTTATTCAATGTTAGCAAACAGGGGGAGTATTGCAGCTCTTTAGGAACGCAATTGAATCTTGCTTTCCAACGCGGTATCACTCAAAACATTCGGTTCAGAATTTTTGGGTGCAACCCTTACCACGAGTTTTAACGCTACTAATAAGCCATTACCCCACGTCCTGACTTTCGAGATCATAGCACACAATTGAATGTGTACTGCTAGCATAACATCAGTCTACGAACAAGCTGTTCTCCTTTTTGAGATTTCCTGCTCATTTCTTGGTTAAATCGAGCAAATGATTGCTTGTTGGGTAGCCATGGGCAATGCAATCCTAACAAGCTATCACCTCCATTACCCCCATGCTCTGAGATCTCAGAGACTGATTGAAGTTTATCGGTGAGGGTTTCAAATGACATCAGCAAGGCTTTTGTGTTCGGCGTTCTGGCCTAACATGCAGATGTTRCCATTTGAAAGAAGCAAAACATCATTCTCACTGCAAAGGTAACGAGAAGTGGCGATTTTGAATGCAGAAACTGGTGTCAGCATGGCAAGAGGAGATGGCCAAAGAGCTTCCTTCGTCCCTCATGGAGCAGTCAAATCGAACGTTCTCAGTGACGGCATGTCAGGCTTACATTCAAACGTTTCTGGAAGCTAACCCAATGGATTGCATGGTGTCGCCCGCCAACAGCTTTGGGCTGATGGATGGGGGTCTGGACCTGGAGATTTCCAAGTACTACGGCGGCATTGCAAAACTGGTCCCCGTGGTGAGGTCGGCACTGGTGGACGAATGGTGCGGGCAGCAGAATGTCGGCACTTGCTTGCTTGTGGATGCCCAGAAGCTYGCCCAAGCTGCTCAACAAGGCGAGCAGGCAAAGAACGTGCCCAGGTATTCCTTATTCTTTTAATGATCCCATACGTCTTAAACCAGAACACCGAGTATACAGGCCCTGTTATGAAATCAATGGTTGCACTCAMAATTTCAAATTGAGATTTKGTGTTCATATTTMAACCAAATGTCTTGAGTGATATCTTGTTGKAAAGTTACTGAAAATGCACTYCTAATGAGCTCTAATAAGGCTCTTAAATCAYCCAAACMAGTGATTGATGGTGCAYARCAAATATGACCACAAAGAGTCRACAAGCAGTGTGTTATTTTGAGGTTTCTTGCTCATTTCTMAGTCAAATATTATGAGTGATAGCTTGTTGAAAGCCTATTGAAAAWGCATTATTATTTTTTCAATCTAATTTGTTCTATTGWTTTTTCTTGCTCGGATTTGTGTCAAGTCTTGTGAGTGACAGCTTATTAKAAAGCTACTGAAAATGTGCTTCTAACGACCTAGAACATGCTTCGTAGCTCAAAGTATTGAGAGCCCTACAAGTAATTGAAGTGTACGGAGTTCATTCTTGATCATATTTCGGGCAAATCTTGTCGAATCTTGTTAGAAAGTCATGAACAATATGCTTCTGTCAAGCCATTACCCATGTTCTTGCAGCAATTGAGATAAGTTTGCTCTCTAGGCTTTCAATTGAGATAAATATTCTCAAAATCAATATTAACGTATTCATTGTGCAAGATTTTGGGGTGTCACATTTAGTAAAATAGGGCTCGCAATCAGGTGCGGTTGCCATATGACATCATAGCGCTTCTGTGTGCCCTTCGGCCTCACCTATAACTGCTACTCCGTGGCTAATACAATCGGTTACCTTTGTCTGCCAAAATGTCGTTTTCTATGTCAGTTAATTTGTACCTTGTTCAGAAGCTTTAATCAATGAATTCAATGAATTCAATGAATTGCAAGCAGTGCTGCATGTCAGCAAGGTTTTGCAACCGATTTAGTTGTGGACGCTGCGTCTTTTCACGAGCCTGATGTGAAAGTTTGAATTTGCAGATACATTGCACATGTGCCRACCATGCGTGTGCCGAAGGTGTTGCATCCCGACGACGACATTGCATACCGGTGCACATGGGCGCTGCTCACGGCTGTGCGTAAGCATAACCTGCAAGTAGCGAAGCAGGAACAAGCGGCAGCGAACGGAAGCCATGAGAGGATCAACTCCGTTTTGTGCTCCGGTTTCGGCACTGGGGCCGGTCAGTTCCCATTGCACGAGTGTGCTCGCCAGATGGTGCTGGCGGTGAAGCACTTTGCCGAGCGGACTGGGGAAACTTCCAACGAGGAGAACGACCTGCGAGGCTCCTCGGGKTTGATGACTCTCTGGGACAAGGCGGAGAAGATTGAAGATGCGGTTTGCAGTTTTGACAAGGCCGGGGACACGCCGTCATCCTCGAGTCTCTTTGAGCGGGGCTTTGGCAAGTGATTGTTGGTTGGGATCCCACTAGATATCAATTCGACCCCTGCATTTTGGGATCATACCGTTCACAAACTCATTGCTCAATGGAGGGTGATTTGTTTACCCCTTATTGCACAAGCTTTTCCTATCTTAACAGATTGAAAATCACTGAGATTTTTGTTGATGTGATCCTAAACCCTCGCATTGGATCTACTGTGAAGTTTTGTGGGACCTCACTTGTCTTGCAGGCCAGATCAGTAAAGTACAGTAATGTTGTTTGCAGCACTCATGATATGAGCATCGGCTTCAAGATCTAAGCAGCCGCTACTGTAACTGTGATAACCAGCTCCCAAAGTTTTCAAACAAGTTTTCAAACCACCGCTAAAATCATCTTGCATACATGGAAAAAATTTGCTTTGCATTGCCTCATACTGCTCATGATTTGCTACAAAGTCCTTTAAGTGATTGGGTATGGGTACACTTACCTTACATGTGCAAAACTCCAATTTCAAGGGACTCAATCACACTTTCTAGGAGGGTGCATTGGTGCAATAGCTAGGTAGTGAACACTGTCAAGATTACTGAGAACCAAGATAAAAAAAAATATGGCGGATTGCAACTATTTTGTAATTATATTTCCGAAATTGGTATTTTTCTAAATTTTGGGAACCCAAAAAGTGCTCGCAGCCCATATCCAAATGTCTTAACTCTTTCACTTCCCGATCATTGAAGAACTATTTCCCACTCATTACCTCCTTCTTTCTTGCTCACTATTTTAAGACATGTGTCATGACCTCATTAGTCCTAATCTTAAAAAGAAAAAGAAAAAAAACATTCCAAGCCTCAGTTGGAAATGTGATCCAACATGGGTTGGAAGACAATGCACCCTCCAACTTGAGTATGGGTCATGGTTGGCAATCCAAATCCACTTCCCTTAGAGAGATTCAGATTGACAAAGCTATCATCTACAAGTGCATCATGGTCTACAAGAATTGTGATCAACCATGAAAAATTGACATGCATATACAACTCCAACGCATAGGACAATATTTGCTCTTGCTTAAAACACACCAAGCAACCTCCAAATTCAGGAGTCTATTGAGCATATGTGCTAACCCCACATCATATCATTTTCATCTCGCCTTTGCAGGACAGCCAAGTAACAAAACAATTGGTTACTTTCCACTATCCACTGAAAAGATGGCTCCCCATCTTGACATCCCCCCCCCCGGCATTTACTGACAACCGTGGATCCGATTTTAGACGAAAACTAAACCCTTCCCAACCGTTGGATCAAAATTAAAAATACCCCCCCCCCCAACCCAAGCTCCTGGTTGTCCCAGACGTATTTGTATACTGAATATGTATACAAAATATGTGTACAAAATACATATACTAAATATTTATACTATATATGTATACTAAATATGTATACGGGTAAAATCCCATATTGATTGTCCATCCTATTACCTTCTTAAGATTATAAGAGGGGGAGGGGGGACACAAATTTTTTTTAAATAATTTTTAATTTTAAAATTTTAAAAATTTTAAAAATTATTTTGTTTGGTTGGGGGTTGGATTGAGTTAATAATTTTTTTTTTAAATTCTTTTGGATGGATAGTGAGGCATGCCTCACTATCCCTATCCACCTAAAAGACAACACACACAATGTTTGCACTTTGTAAGAGGAAAATTAGAGTTGTTGATTGGCAAAATTTTAGGGAGATGCTCGTGAAAAAGCAAGGAAAGCAATTTTTTTACTTTTGGAAAATCAATTTTAACATTGGACTTGAACTTTGGAKTTTGCCACGTAATTCTAAAATTTTATTTCTCCCTATTTTCTAATAGAAGTATAAACATCATGGAAGTTGGTGGAAGCAATTCCAATTTTGGAAAACTTTTAATTACATTGTTTTTCCAATTCAAAGTTTATATGTGAACCCGCCTTTATTCTAATGTTTTACTAGAATAGTTGTTAGAAGCATTTGAAAGGGAGGGAGAATTCTTTTTTCACTATATTAGGAGGGTTTTAAAATTTTTAGAGTGCTTGATTTTGTATTTTGTAATGTTTTCTTACAACTTGGGATTTTTATGATTCCAAATGTGAATACAATCTTAAAACTTATCAATTGTTGTGAATGATTTGTTCTAGAAATGCTTGTACCAATTTTCTAAAAGAGATTTTTTACTCTATCCATGTCCTCACCAGAATTTGTCCAAATACGATAAGCACCTAAGTAATTTGTTTTAAAATCCTATTTGGTTAGATTTGTGTTGTCAAAAAAGAATTTAGTCATTTTTGTTAACATAACATGTAGTCTTATTCAATGGTACTTGTCGAATTAATCTCAATTATCAAATGTAATTTGGCTAATATCTAAAAATAAAAATATTCATCTTTTCCATACAAAAAAATTTGAAAAAACAATATCCAGAAAATTTTAGCATTTATTTTCAAATTTAAAAAAAGTGAAAATCCTCAATATATTGTAAGGATTCTTAACCCCTAAAGAACCACCTAGCTGTTTTTGGCAAAATAGTGTTTAGAAGCATGCTAGTGCAAATGGAGATTTGACTTATGGATTCCAAATTTTTTCACAAGTTTCGGACAAGGAATACCTTCCATGTACACTAAGTTCACTGCATTTGAGTATACAAGTGAAAAATTGTTGTGTGATATGTTGTTTGTTTTCCAACTAAGGTAGCTTAACCCCTAAATGCCAAGGCTTGTTTTCAGCTTCTAGAAATTTKCTCCAAGTTGAACAAAAAAAGAATATTTTGATAAATTGTATCATTTTCCTTGAGTTGTAACCATACAAATTTAAACTAGACATGTTAGAGACTATATTGGAAAAGAAAACACAACAATATCACTTATGAGTTGAAAGATTATAATGTTTAACCAAGAGGGTGTCAAAACTACAAAAAGAAATTTAATCCACTTTTTGCATGGTGAATCTAAATAGTTTGTCAATCAAAATATATGAGGTTATAAGGCCCAGCATGTACAACCCCATTGAATTTAGAGCTTCTTAAAATCTACTCTACATTTTTCTTAAATGAATTTCTTATGCGATTTTGTTTCCAAGATCTAGTGTATTTGAGGCTCATATCCAAGAGCCCTCAACACTAGGAAAAGCCAAGATTAGACAGGGTGACCTTGCACAAAATCTTGAGTAGAAAAACCGTAGTCATTTATTTTCTAGATCAAATTTTCCATGCTAAAGCTAGACCTTAATAAGCATCTACCAAAAATACAAACTACTAAAAATAGCAACTTAGTTAGGTTTTCTTCAACATCAAAGTTTTGTCAACATCACATTTGGGTGCCTTGGGCCTTTAGGGGTGAAAGACTTGGCCTGCCCCCATGCACATAAAAAAAAAAAGATGATCAATTTTTCAATAGCTACTCACAATCAATTCAATTGGAGATGAGACCTCCTCCAACGCATACAACCGTACCTCTTGTTGGGCCATAGCCACACTAAACCACTCAAGCAGAAGTGGAGAAAAAAAGCATATTCCTAAAGCTTAACACTTAAAAGTTAGATTAGCAAGTGGAAGGTGTACACACAATTTGGCGCCATATGCAGTGAAGGGGTTTGTAGATGACCTTGAGTCAAAACTACACTATCATGTGCTAAACTAATAAGTCATTTTTACTTTCATTAAAAGTCATGAATGAAATTTCTAGGACATGCAAACTTTCAAATCTTGCACCATAGCATTGATGTTCTTGATAGAGTTAGTTTTTTAAAAGGCTTGCTCCAATAATTGCATAAAGAGTTCAATAATGTATGAGGTCTATATTATAAGGGGTGACTACCACTCCATGTGCTTAACCCCTAAAAACCCAAGGGGGACAAAACACAAATGTATTATAAAATATAGATTCCATAACTTTCTTGAAGTTTGCATCAAAGAAGGTTGTGTGAAGCAAAAAAAGTAGAAGATATCCCTTAGGTCAATATTATAAAACTATTTTCAGATTCTCTTCATATGAATTTTGAAGATATAACTTCAAAAATTCACCAAAAATACAATTTCTATCTTTAACACTTGTATTTTTTTTTGATTGGTCAAAATTGTGGTTTCTATTGAATTGTAAAAAAATGCATAAGATCTGGTCATAAAAATATCAATTATTTCCTCAAATAGTAGGATTTTCAACACTAGAAAATTCTAAACACATTGTGCTATTTCTCTTATGATTATTTTTTTACCATAGTGATCTTAGTTTTGAATATAAATACTGAAAGACAACCCAATGTTTTCAAGAAAAAAAAAAAAAAATCCAAAATAAAGTTTTTTTCTGCCCGAAGTCAGGCAGCGACCAAAAAATGATCGTTTGAGCGCTTAGGTTAAAAAGACTCCATAAATTCCTATACTAGCATCCTACGTTGGAAGGCAAAAAATTCACATAAACTATCCAAGCAATTGCATTGGTAGTTAGATATATGAATTGTGGCCAATAGACAACCATTGCATTGGATCATTGCATTGGATCATTGCATTTGTGCAAAAGATAAATATATTAGTCACCAAATTTCCCATATTTAAATCCCATGGAGAATTTAAACCAAGCATAGGCCACACAATATAGGTTGCTACAATTCAATGTGCATGAGAAGGAGTCTCTAAAGACATGCATTCACTTTTTCATTTCCACATTGCCTCATAAAAATGAGCTTGCCTTATCCATACCCAAGGTGTTAGTTATAAATAACGAGCATCAAACTAAAACAAGCCGTAATGTTCCAAATATTAATACTTTTTAATGTGCCCAAATTACATAACTTGAAAACAGACTCCTAAAGTTCAAGACTTGAAGTTTTGAAGGGATAAAAAATGACAGGCAGAGAACTCTAGCAAGAACTCTAGCAAGAACTCTCACAAGAACTCTCACAACTGTCACAAGAACTCTCACAAAGAACTCTGAACACTGAAACGAAAGGAAGTCTTAGAAACAATGAATAGTATGTTGCAAGAACAAGAACATATTTGTTAAATTGAGACTTTTTGCAGATTTTCAGACAGAATGCTTGTTATTGAAAAATTCATTTTAAAAATAGTAATTGAAACCAAAAATAAATAATGCTCAAATAGTGATCGTATAATGAAATTCTAAAAGTTACCTATTTATCAAAAAATACTAGTAAAGAGATAAAGCAGTTTATCTTTGAGTCGAGGATAAAAATGAGACTGAGGAAAGACTCAATACAACAAATATATAACAAATATAGCCTTGAACGTAGAAACGAGTGGAAAACTCGAAATCTCTCTCACTGATGAATATTGACCTTTATGTATTTTGAAACCTGGTGATCAATCGTGAAAAATAGAAACGCCGGTGCTCAAGAACAAGTTGTCTACAGGCGGCTATTGATTTGATGATGGAGTGTATGAACAGGGCAGTAATTTTAAAAAACTATTTGGAGTATCCATGTAAGTGCCTTGCAATATCAGAAAATTCTCTACCTGTTAGTATCAGGCATGTCAATACCACCACCCTCAGCTATGTCTTCGTCTGAGTCGCCGTCAGCTGTCACAGTGTAATCCTGCACACATCATCCAAATCGCAACAATGAAGCAAGAGAAAATGTCTGAAAGTTTTAACAACCACTCAGGTTATTCCAAGTCACTTTGACTCACTGAACGCATCGTTGAACATTGAGATGCAATGTAAAACCAGCTAAATTGATACTCTTTCTTGACTGAACCTAAAAATTTCAAGGCATTGCTGGCATGTTATWTCAGAAAAGACAAAACATTAGTGCGAAGACATGACAATCTCCCGTATTAAAAAAACATCTATTCCCGACCTTCAGAAATCATTGTTAGTATGGAAAAATCGACATGAAATAGAGAAATTGAGGCTCACTAGACTAACCTCCGGTTGCATTGTGAACATTGTCCGGACGTCATCCATTCCAGCTGATGCAGTTCCATTAACGCTCGCCCTATTCGAAGATTCCTTATTAGCGTCCGTAGCTTGGACATCCACAGTTTCTTCTGTCTCCTCATCTTCCTCGATATCTTCAGCTACAGCGGTTCCATCAACTGTAGGGGCAACACGGGGTTCCCTGTCGAGACGAATCTCCTCCTTCAGATTTGTAGGATCACCCCAGTAATCGTGCCTCCATCGAGGGTCGTTTGGATCATAAGGATTTTTACCCCAAAGCGATTTATCAGCATAGCGCCCAGGCTCCTCTATTGGTAGTCCTAATTCTTTCCGGCTGCAATGAAYCGACCACCATTACTAATTCAGAAACGCTCACATTAAAACGGCACCTTCATACACGTGATGGTGAGAAAAGATCACAGAGACGGAGATCATTGAARTTTTTACCATGRAGTGCCTGAACCAAAGTAGAAWGTCTGATT
>VACF01002034.1:25536-53339 GCA_006891605.1 Pleurozium schreberi
CMAAWKSCMAAAAAWMCAGGAGAGCTAGACCGTTGCCAACATGACTAGGTAAAGAAAACTCACACWGCTACATCTCGCAGTAGAGCCTCCGCTTCCTCCTTGCCCCGCTGGTTGTGCARGTTATTYAGTTCTGTTACTCTYCTCTCAAACTCAAACGGAGGGTGAACAAATTCCTCTCCTTTGGACTCTGCAATTAAAATTAGCCGTTTGATCTCCTGTATAGAAAACGATCATCCACAAGTGTAAGGAAAAACAAGAAGAAGTAAGTCTATAAATCTAGGACATAAAGAATAAGGATAGGTTTTAGCATCAGATGAGWAAAATCCGCAGTTGAGACTCAGTTGTACACTCCATTGCCTACTAGCAGGAGATAGTACCTCTCTTTCTGCACGCGCTCTTTCCATATTAAGGTCATCTGGATTTGTGTTCTGCACAAAGAGCAACCGCCAGTGGATGTCAGAAATAATTCATTAGTCCAGATATGGTCTATAATAACTCAGTGATCATCATTAAATAAATATGAAAAATAAAGAAAACAAACAGAGAAATATTATGTTCGTACAACTGCCACGTTAATCACTGAGAAAATTCTGTGGACATAAACTTGGCCCAAGTATCATCCTAGTGAACCAAGTRAATTTCCTGATAGGCTCAAATTCAGATTTTCAGTGACTCAGGCAAGAAGYTGTGCAGCACCTAAACCAGGATTAAGAAGCGAATCATCAAGAATGAGACATTACAGAAGGGACAGTTTTACCAAGACAAGTGTTGGAATATGATCGCTGTCAAGTCCATTTGCAAACCATTGTGGTTCAAAAGTTTCTTCATCCTCTTCAGGGTACTCTTCAAGATCATCCTCGTCATCTTCGTCTTCRTCATCAAAATAATCGGAAACATCAAAGTCCTCATCTTCAACATCACCACYGTTTTCTTCATCGTCCAAAACCATTTGTTCAGCTTGGTGTAACTGCCATAACTGAAATCACCAATTCAAGGGATTAGCAATACATGAATCGAAAGCGTCCTTGCAAGGCCTTAAACAACTTGGTAGAAAACCAGCAAATTTTTTTACGAAACGCATATCTTGCCCCGTCTGGGAATATCTTCAAACACCAACAATCAGTAACCTAGTTCAAACATGAATTCATAGAAATTAGCTAA
This sequence comes from Pleurozium schreberi, assembly GCA_006891605.1. Lineage (NCBI taxonomy): Eukaryota > Viridiplantae > Streptophyta > Bryopsida > Hypnales > Hylocomiaceae > Pleurozium > Pleurozium schreberi. The sequence continues at coordinate 26,698 of VACF01002034.1, forward strand.
AATTATTCTAAAAAMCAAATCAGAGCTGCACTTACAAACCACAGTCGAATAAATTGATTACTACCTAGAATATGAAAATTGCAGCATCCGACAGGGCAGTCAGATACAGAGGTGACAGAGAAAACGCCACACTTCAGTTAAAGCAACCCTAGATAAACGGGTGASCTGACATCAGGAGTCAAGTATGGAASATGATGCTGCGGCCACAGTAAAAGCATTGTCATTATGTGATTTAAATTTTTATCCTTTAGCAAGACAAAACCTACGACACACAAAATCATTGAAGCGTCTGCTTTCCGTAAATTATGTCCAACTCACCCTCGGAATTGCAGGATGAACGGGCATCTTCAGACTATCGTCAGCTGATTTATCTTGGCGAACCCTCGGGTAATAGGGTCTGTTGGCATCYCTCTGCATAAAATACAGAACTGAAATTAGTCCTAGGCGCACAATGACAGTCACAGCGGTATTATAGAAAGTGTCAGAATCTACATGTACAAAGTGCACTTTGTTGCAGGACAAGAACAAGTGAAGAACCAACACACCGCCACTTCATCGAGGTTCACATCTCCAGCGCGTCCAAAAATAGGTGGGTACTCAAATTTYTTAAATCTGCATCGATGAACACGAACACCGTCCATTATATRTACCACAGATATTAGATCCTGAATGAGGAAAATTGATGGCAAAACGAGAAGATTATGAATACGAATCACGTACATCAAATGGTCGATGTTGGGGTCCACGAATCGCATCTCAATCGGAAACCGAAATCGATATGGATCTCTTTTGGCCTGTGAACCCAGGCGAAAAGCACTTCAGATTTTCTCCTCACATGAAAGGCAATTCGCTAAGTACCTTCTGTGCACTAGTAATCATTAAAGTCAGAGATAGGCCAATTACCAATACTTCGACTTGAACTTTCATTCCAACTTTGATAGTATCCCGAATATGGTACCAATCATTACCCTGAATGGGCACCCACCTGCATAATCATTTATCAATGCGCACTAGATCAGTTCGCAACTACGTCCCTCAAACTCCTCCAAACTACCAGACACATCTAGTCAGAGTGTGAACCGCCAATGTTGAAAACGAATCCCAAATGAAAAAGATTGATAAAGATTACCCATCATGAACTCCTCCAAAAAAGACGAATGCTCCTTCATAMAGACTAATACATGAGACCACACCCCAATAATGCTGCACAAAAGAGCAAGAGATGTACAATTTGTAAACAAGACGAGATACTGGAAAGTGAAACTAGTTCWGACTAGTGCCTTGAGACAAGTAGATGTACCTATACCAACACCAAGAAAGAATAGTACACAGCCTGAATTTTAACAAATGATAGAATCCGAAATTCAYAAGGAATTGATTCGGGAAAGAGACCAATAAGGACTTGTGTATAATACCTGTCCAGGATAGACGAAAGGCAGCTCATACTRTTACCACGATACATGCACACACACAYAATGTATAAGATTACGTAGGAAGACATAACTTTAWAAGAAGATGCATGTGTAATGTGACCAGAGTACCCAGCATCTCTAAGCGTAGGTCAATATACGTAAAATCCTTTTCTTGGCATTGTGGAAAAAGTGTGAAATAAATACCAGAGGTCGATCATCTAGTGTTGCAGCTTTCTCTCCAAGTCGTCTTCTTCCGGGGTAGTAYTCTGGATCTATCTGTACATGCCAATACTTGCATTATGAAGCTACATAGAGCAATATTATCAAATACGATTACCTGTTCCTCWACTAAAGAGTGTACGGTACTTTAAGCACTGCGTAGATAACTAAGATTTATAGATAGTGCTTGATTTCTATTTCAACTGATTACAAAATCCTCGTGCTGAAAAGTAATCAGCAAGCATATGTTCAAAGATATTTCTAATATATTTCAAATATATTAGCCCGTATAACCTCTAAGAAGTGACGACTTCTARTGCAATCCGATGAGCAAACGTAAGCGTCAATTATGCACCGATAATCCTAATTACGAACATAAGYATTTTGACCTCAGAATGATGWGAAGAAGATGACAACAAACAGACATGGACAGACCTCTTGTGATTCCTGATCGAGGCGATCCTTGTTGGCTGCCACCCACTCGTTGTACTGCTTCAAAAATRATTTCCACCGAGGAAATTCATACTCAAAGTTTTCTTCGTCGATTTCTTCTTTATCTGCTTCTGCCTGGTCTTCCTTGGTTGACACAGCATACTCCAGAGCATGAGCCTCACGAATGTACGCCAGCTCTTTGGCATCAACTTTCCAACCAGGAGGAGGCCAGTCTCGAGGTGGTATCAAAGTGAACACTAGTGGTTGATCCCATAAAGTCCCTTCAGTAGTCTTTGGCCTCAGTTTCTCTAATTCCTTCTCMTTCTTCTCCATCTCTGCAATRAGCTKTTTCCGATGCTCTTCTTGCCATTTCGGATTCAGCTTCTGGAAATTCTCCCATGAGACAGCAGGCTCCTCCTCTCCTTCTTTCAAACTGTCAACAGCAAATTGGGCCTCTGGAGACAGCCACTCTTCCCATGGAGCCCACCTGATAAAAGATAAGTTTAGGAACGCATTCTAAAAGAGTATACCTAGGTTAGATGAGTGGAWCGGAGCGAGACTCGAATCCTATACCAAGATTTCCAGCCTCTATGGGRATCTCTATACCTCTCAACTCCTAAAATTATTGCCAACACTGTACCTAATCCCAACAATGTACAAACCTTGGCGGTATAAAGTTCACCAAATACGAAATGTACTCCATGTAATTGACCACAAGTGTCGGTTTGAGGTGCTTGAGTTTTAAAAATCGATAGAAAATTCAATTGCTCCCTGAGTAGAAGATGCATTATTCCAAAATTCATTATCTTTAGGGACCTTCAGATGATCAAAAAACGGAGGAATTTGAATTTCGATTCAATTATTATATGTCGATGCTTAAGTAAGCGAGGGAAGAAAACTTCAAAAAGCCACGTCTTCGATAAGACCTAAACCCCAGGAAACAYTTCTCATTGCAAAATTCAGGTCGCAAGGTTGAAAATCGGAGAAAACTCTCAGGCATTACAATATTTTCCGAGGTGGTAATAACGCCAAGAAAGCCTAATATCCAAAAATTCAATCGAAGAAACTGTTTAATTGAGAGTAGCGGAACCTCATACCCTCTTTCCTTCCAATTCCGTTCGCGAGCCTCATCCTCAGTCTCCTCATTCTGCTCATAATCATCCGGATTGAAACCCTCCCACGAATCCCCCCCGGGTGACTGCGAGGTGGACTGTGAAGACGACGAAGACGAAGACTGAACCAAAACCAAACTCCGCCGAAGTGCTCGGCCCGGTCCACAAGATCTCCTTTCCCTATCGGAACACAATCTACCACTCTTCTCTGAAAACACACATCTCACTAGCCCACTGAACGGGACAGAGGGACACAATTCTAAATGAGCAATTGCCGCGAGAGGTCGTCGAGCAATTGATTCCCGATGTAGCAGGTGGTGGCCATGGCGTAGCGACGTGTGCAGCGTCGCCATAGCTAATACTYGAAATCCCTCTTCACGTCCACATTTCGCAATTGCAAATGCAGGATCGGAGAGCGAGGGAGAAACAGAAGGGACGGAGCATAAACCCTAAACCCTGAACCCCGTTTGGATATGGGTAGTGCATGACCCCATCGGCATGGATGCTATGGGTGATGCATCCACATACTCCATGACCTCTTTAATGTCACATCCCAAGTCAGGTCATCCTCAATGTAGTCCGGATTTGCCCCTCTACATATACTTCTAACTTTTGGCGGTTCATAATTAGAACTTGAAATTTTTATCATTGGAAGTGCTTTTCCAAAGTATTTAGAATGRGTTYAAGAAMATGTRTATTYAGAGATTTGAAAATGAAAATAAAGTGCTTCAAAAACTAACCAAATTGACAAAAATCATCGTGCTTTGCGCAAATTTCGGTTACTAGTGTTCTTTACTTGCAAAATTTGGAGTCAATTTTTGAAGTGGYTTAATTTCATTGTCAAATGTCTAAATTTGAATTTTCTTGTACCCATTTAAAGTATTTTGAAATGGGTATATTACATGCCAATATAATAGTATTTGATTGAAAATAGTGTTACACTTAAAATAATCCAAAATCTSAAATGTATATAGATTAGAAACCTCAAATAGTGGAATTTGTAAATAGCTTTTGAAGAGTGTTTAAAATGCCTAAAAGTACCGTGCATGTGACAAATCATGGCTAAAATGGTCCAAAGGACTAGCAGTGAGAACCCTAAGAGAATTCCCAAATATTGGTTATTTTTCAAATCTCAATCATTCTCAACTGTTAGCTTCCATGTGATACAAACTCAAGATGGATTAGTTGAGGGCCTCTATAATAGACATGCAGTACTCTATGATTGGAAGCACGCTAGGAATTCAATGGCCAAGTCAGTTTGCTAAGATTCCTCTTCATGCAAAGGGTTTTTATGACTTTTTTACAATGGAAAAGGGAAAGATGGTACTAGAATTTTAAAATATCCTTTTGAATTCAATGGCACAATCTATTTGCAATTTGTTTTTTTCTTCAAAAGTTAGACTTTTAGACCAACGTAGAAATTATAAAATCTTGAAAATGAAGATGAAAATTTTAAGTAATAGGATTATCACTAGGTAGAAGAGAGAGGCGGGGGGGGGGGCCAAAAAATATATATAAAGGCGCCTTTTTCTCTCTCAAAACACCCATGTTGACATTTGGTTTCCATTGGATCTACTTTAAACAGTGGATTTATGTCCATGTGAGCCAAACTTATCAACCACTTGCTTTTGGAGCAACTTTGCTCCATTGTAAGTTCTTGTTCTTAAAACAAGTTTTGAAGGACATTTGGTTCCTTTCAAATCCTTCCTTTTCTTGTACTTGTTGGTGTGTATTTGTTTGTATGAACGATGGTTGCATTTTGTTGATGTTAACGTGGTTGTACTAACATGTTGGTGTACAAATTTCCCTTGGTCAACCTTGTCCTTTACTTATATTGGTTCTTGGTCTAGACAGCAAAGCTTTGACTTCTCAAGCCTCTTTGCTAGTATGTTTGATTATTTTGGTAGAAACTATTAGATGGTGAAGCTTTGACTTTCCAACCCTCTAGTACTTGATTCAATTCTTAGTTTATTGTGAAAATCCAAGTCATGGTGAATCTTGAAACCGTATATTTGTTGTAAGATGAATCCTTCGATAATAGTATTTTCAAGTTGTGCTCTTTATATCTTCCAAGTTGGCCCCCTCATTTGTAAGAAGAATTTAGTTTCAAACACCAACCTTGGCCCTTCCAAAATCCAAATTATTTTCCAACATGGTTTTCAAATTTAGTTCTAAAAGTAGTTTAAACAATTAAAAAACCAAACTCAAAGCCTTTGTTTAGAAGTCTAATCCCCCCCCAAGTTTGTTCCTATCTACACTCTAGTTTGTCCAAATCACGCCTCCAATTAATCTAAATCCCCTCAATTAGCCACGGATCCTCGTGTCAGCCCACAAAATTCCTAGCCTATGATACCTCGGCGCGCAATTAGGGCTAGGTACAGAGATTTGATATCCACCAAGGCATCAAAGCCAAGCACCGGCAACAATCAGAACTAAATATCGGCAACATGTGAGGTCTATACAGGGAGCCTAGGGGAACAGTTTGGAGAAGTCCAAGGAGGAATTGGAGGAGGCTAGGAAGCCATTTCAAATACTAGAATATAAAGGAGGTTGAGAGTCAAAGTTACAAAAAATCACTAAAAACAAAAGGGGGAAGTGAGAAGAAAATGGAGGAAGTATTATAAAATAGTAGATTTCAAACACAATTTGCAAGAAAAAGAAGTTCTAGGTATGGAGTCTCTAAAAACCATATCTACCCACAAACTAAAACTCCTCATAACTTTTATCTCATTCATCAAAACGGAATGATTCAAAGCTTTCCACTTATATATAAATGTAAAGAATCAATTTCAAATTTTTATTTTTTTAGAAAGTGATTTTTAAAGAAGTTTTCTCTCCTCATTTTATACTCAAAATAACAACATTTGGGACTTGAAACATGAGTTGGGTTCTCATTTTTGCTAGACCCAATTCAAATTCCAAATCCGACTTCCTCAGCACCAATGCTTCCCAAAGTGTTGCCATGTAGCTCTCCACCAATCAAACTTTGAAAATTCAACAGACCTTAGGAGGTAGTGTAAGTTGGCCCTTATTATTTATCCTGCACACCAACATCATGCGATCCATAAGTATGATGTCTTATTATATTTTATAGCCACTCTATTGGAGGCAAATTTTGCAATTGAAATGAGCTAATTGAAACAAGCTAGATACTATCAAATATCAATGTTATAGAATTACACAAAAGTCTTAATATAATATCCTTTAGAGGAAATCTTATTAATTTGGTGAGATTCTCTTTTTCTACATAGAAAATTAATTTTGTTAAATAAGCAATAACTATCCAACAACTTTGACATTTTCTAGGCACATGAGGTGAAACATAAATGCATGTCTCTCTTATTTTTTAGGTGTGTTGTGTAGAGTTGTGACAAAGTTTATGGTGTTGGAATTATGCTAATTTATGCTCAAAATTTTAGTTAGCTTTCTAAAGCTAAACCAACAAACTCATAAAAGGATAAAAGCCAACTTGACGTTTTTTATTGACATTACACATATCATACCTTGCTATCAAGGAAAAGGAAACAAAAACATGTAATATATATATATATATATATATATATATATATATATATATATTACTATTTGGAGAGTGAGAAAACGAAATAAATTACAGATGCAAAGGCCTCAATATCCAAAAATAGGGCTCACTAATAAAATTCAAATCACTTAATATCAAAAATTTAATAGTTTAATTTTTATTAAAGTATCACATGTAGGTACCATCAAACTTCAACATATTTTAGTATAATTTATAAAAGACTAACTTTACTAATATCTGTGTTGTGATGAGGAGGAATGAAGAGGTTGTCCTTATAGTGAAGTTCATTGCTCTTCATTAGTCCTCAAAGGTTATGGGATATATGAAGGAAGGTTTGAAGGAAGGTGTGAGCCCAAAGTGAAACTATAAAACAGTTGTATTTACACCAGAACTTTAGACTTCATTGAAGCATTGCAAATCAACTTTTTTTGAAATGCATTCAACTAAGAAAATGTCATAAATCAAATTAAAAATTCTACCTTTCAAAATCCGTTTGCAATTTGGAATCTTTAATAGAAATTTACGGAGGTCGGAAGGTCAATTGTACCATTTTGACTTGACTATAAGTTGTTAAGCTTTTTCATGTCTTAACCCCTAAAGGACCAAACTGCTTTTTTTGGCTACATAGCGATTTTGGGCAGCTCACTAGAGATGGAGGTTATAATTTTTTTCTTTGAAACTTTCATAAAACATGTGTCCGAGGAGTAGCTTTATGGCCCAACAATTTTCATGATTTTTGACTACATGGTTAAAAAGTTATTGCAATATATGTACTTTTCTTTGATCTCCGGGCAGTCCAGGTAGGTCTGAAAAAGTGACTTTTTTCAGTATTAAAAATTTGATAATGACTATCTACAACTATAAGTACATGAGAAGCTTTGAATTACTCCATTTTGATCAACGAGTCAAAAGTTATGAAGAGTTTTTGTTTGTGGGCAATCGTGGAATCTCTACACTAAAATAAACTTTGAAGTCCTTTATTTAACTCATTTTTCAATAATTTTGAAAAAAAATCAAAATATTGGGTGTGGATTGTTTATTACAACATTTCAACCATTGGGATTGGCAATTTTCAATTTCATAAATAAATTGTTAACAATTTAGTATTTTGAATCATTATCTACTTCTTTCTACTTACTATTTTTTTCTACAGGATGTACAATTCCAAATAATTGAAAATTTTCAAGAGTGTTGCCAACTTGACCTAAAGAATGAATCCAAAGAGTAACAACCATTTTGGACATTTTTTCATACAAATGTGGCCTTTTGAAAGTGCAGCTGCCCGGATTTTCGCAGGGTTCAAAAAAGGATTTTGTCACTTTAAATGCAGATATCTTGCAATCCACATGGTGAAAAAATCTGAAATTTTTTCCACATCTTCCCAAAGTATTTTGATACAAGATCCTATGGTTACATTTGTCCCAAAAAAAAAAATTTCTAAAATTTGGTACTTGCACTAGAAATGGCAGTCTTGGAGCGTTTTTGGTGAAAGCATAGTCAAAGACCATTAGGGGTTAAATTACATATCCCTTATGAATTGCTGTACCATCCTCCTACCTCCCCACCTCCCCACTTCTACAAGGTACTCGGTTTTCATCAACCATGTAGCCACTCACTTGTGAAGACTAAATATGTGTAGAATGCAAGTGGACAAATTTACTACATACGTACAAAGGGCTGAAATTCTTCAAAAAAAATAAAAATATTGAAAATTTTATTAATTTTGAAAGTTCTGATCAAACCACTTTTCCCATCTTTAATTAGTTATTCAGCATGAAATGCCGACCCTGTTAGCTGGGTACTGTACGGTACTTACAACATTACAGGCCGGCAATAGATGTCCAATCATTCAAACTGCCCCTTGATGTGTCTGAAACGACGGTCACAGTGGGACACAAAATGGCAAGATCTCTAGAAGGTAGGCAGCCCAAAACCGCCACAAAGTGGTACTATGTTTATGCCTAGCTTCTATTATTAGACTGGTCAGATTTTCATATTGGCTTGTTGGCAAGTGAAAGGAGGTTTCAATGCACCAAAGAATGCGTCATATGGATATAAGATGCAAAAGTTATGAAAGATGAAAGTTTGGTTATAAAAGCGCTTCTTCCACATGTGTATATAATTGACTTTGGAGATGTACATAGTGTGAAGATGGCGCTTTTAGATCAAGGGCAATTTTGGGTTGTCTACCTTATGTGTAGCAAAATCTGCTGAAAACAAAATTAACCGGTGGCTGACAATCTTGTTTTTTTTCTTCTCTCTTTGCAATGAAATTCCATTTCATTTGTGTCAAAAAAAATTAACCCCTAAATGTCCATGGCATCAAAATTTGGTGTTCAAAATACTTTGAAGTCAAGTAAAACTTAATCAAGTTGCTATTTTTAATAAGCTTAGTTTACGTTTTTATCAAATTCTTCTTTAAGTCTAGTTTTAGCATCAAAAATATGATTCTAAAAATGATTGATTATGATTTTTCTAATCAAAATTTTGTGCAATGGTGTCCATTGCAATCTTGATGTTCCGTAGTGTTGAGAGCTCTTGGAAATGACCTCAAACACACTAGATCTTGGAGAAAAAATCACATTTGAAATTCATTTTAAAAATTGCAGGAGATTGAGATTTTCAAAAGCTGTAAATTGATTCGGATTATGCAATCATGTTATGTCCTTTAAACTCATATTATTTTTAATGCCCAACTTTTTAGATTTGGCATGTGAAGAGATCAAATAATGAAAGACTTAAAAGCACTTTTTGCAGTTTTAACACCTTCATGGTCAAACTTTATAATCTTTCAATCTCATAAGTGATATTTTTTTTTTCCTATGTGATCTCTACCATGTCTAGTTTGAATTTGTATGGTCACAATTCAAAAAAACTTGATACAAGCTTATCTAAATGTTGGCTTTTTGTTCAATTTAAAGCAAATTCTTAGAAGCTCAAAAAAGCCTTGGGCATTTAGGGGTTAACCCCTCATCGTTCAAGGGGACGAAAAGTGTCCTCTTAGCCCACTTTGAAGCGCTCTAACTTTTGCTTTTAATTTCTGAATTTGATAAAACTTGTTGGAAAAGTTGCTCATACTAGTCTAGTTTCTATGGTAAAATTTTCAGATCAATCAAAGATGTATTGAGTTTGTGATATTCATTCAAAGTTCTCAGGTTCAATTTAGGTTCAGATTAGTGCATTGCCATGGCTGCAACTTTGGGGGATTGTATCTTTTTCATCAAAGAGTGTATCTTTTTCATCAAAGAGTGTATCTGTTTGTTTTCAAAAAAAATTGTTGGGTTTTCTTACTATAAAGGACTAGCTAGTTATTGTGGTAAAAGTTTCACGCCAATCCAAGTTTTTTTGAATGTTCGGGAGCAATCCAAAGTTCAAAATCCATAAAGTTTTTCATTTTAGTGGACTTCAACGGCTCATAACTTCTTCACATATGATCCTTTTTCAATAGTTTTTGTTGAAAAAGTCTTACTTATTAATCTAGTTTGTATGATTAAAATTCCAGATCCATCTAAGAAGTTATGAGTGACTGAGAAGCATTTTAGTAGAAGGAGGTTCAGCCGCAGATGTGATTTTTTCCTATTTTTTTCACGTTTTTTTTACAAATGTTTCAAAATCATTCTGCACACACAATGAGTCATTTTAATGATATTTTTTTTCCACCAAAGTGTTTCTATTCTGGTTTTGAATCACTCTGTAGTTCAAAGTTTTTTTTATCTTAGTCAGTTTAGAAATCAAATTTCACCTCCAAATGTGTTTTTAAGAAGATTTCAGCATCTTTTTTCAACACTAAATCATTATAATCTTTCAATTTATACAGTCAAATGACCCCAAATTTTTTCCACACCAGCTACAACATGCACACTACAATATTTTACGGTTGAGATCTTCATGATTGACTGAAATTTAGACTTTTAACACTTGCAAAGGGAGGATGCTTTTAACCATGGTTGGACCTCGGGCGATGAGGGGTTTATGTACGAGAGAGTCATCAACTCACCAGAGGCCAGATCTCTCATCAAGCTGCAGCTGCCAGTGAGTGCTGTGGAATGTGCAATTGCAGAGTGCAGGCGGAGAGAGGCAAGGGTTGCAGAGAGTATAATTAGTAATGCTYATTCCCCTTGATGGGTCTGAAATGTTCACAATATATGGGACACAATTGCAAATCAAGTCTTTGTATGTGCAGCAAAACTTACTATAAAAATTTATGTACAAAGTTTGCACATTCCTCCAAATGTAGATGCGTGAGTCATCAACAAACTTACGGAAAGATCTCTCCCCAAGCTGCAGCTGCCAGTGCTGAGGAATGTGCAAATTTTGCAGGGTGCTGCATGAGAGAGGCTGGTCTTGGGGTTGCAGAGTATGTGCAGGAATGCTATATACAAGATTTGCCAAGTCTTCTAAACGAGGGTAGGGATTGTGATCTATTTTCAACCAAGGAGAGCTACTTAGCAGGGCTGCTGCATCTGCCAGTGGTACTGCGAAGGAACGAAGGCATGATCCGATTGCAAGCCGAAGGAGCCTCGCTGGAGCAATGCAATGAGGTCGTCTCTCTCAGCCACGGCTTGCGTCAAGTCCAGCACCTGCTGCTGCAACCGTGAMAAGCGATCGGCTCGCTTCCGCTTGTTCTCCTGCAAGGCACGCTTCATCCACGCATTCTCCCGCCGCTCGTTGCGGAGCGAGAGCTCGAGTTGTTGGAACGAGTCGCGATGAGTCTCCTTGAGMGTCGTGGTGAGCAGGTGCTCGCGGGCGTCGATGTAGCCGTGCAGCTTYGGGATCAGACCCTCGAATTCGGTCGTSAGGGAGGTTAACATGTCTTCCTTCTCGTTGAGAGCCAGTTTCAGGCGCGCCGCGTCTTCTTCCAGAGTCTGCAGCGCCAAGCAATTCATCGGTGAGCCAAATTGAACAAATGGTAATCGTCCACCCGAAATGTAACCCCCCTTGGGCACACGCACAATTGACACAACCGTTAGCTAATTGCTTCATGAAAGAATGGGAGGAAAAATTGCGTGCAAGGGCAGTGAGGTTAAAGCCGGGGCACCAACCTGCTCGGTAAGATGCGACAGGAAACTTGAAGCCTGCAGTTGCTGGATCTGCTGTTGCTGCGAATCCACCACCTCTCGCAGCTGCCGATTCGTGCGCGTCGTGAAGGAAGCCAGCAGCTCCTCCGAGAGCGGCATCTCCTGCATCTGTACCAACAGATCATAAAGTTCCTGCACTTCGATGGCATGCAGATTCGTCAYAACCTCCACTTGCTGCTCCGCCTGCTGTCTCGTCATTCGCATCTGCGAGGCCGCAAGCTCGCACAACTTCGCCAACTCGTCCCCCTTCCGCCTCTCGTACCGTTCCAGCATCTCCCCAATGCTCGCCCTCCACAGATGCACCTCGTCTTGCACCTCGTTCATGTGCTTCTGCAAAGCCAAGAATCGGGAGTCTTCTGGAACCGCCGCCACAACCTCTTCGCAATTGAATTCTRAATACCCACCGGACACCATCGCTATTTGCGTGCATTTTGAACGAAGCTCCAGAGCTAACTTCGAATGCAARGCCTCGAATGCAATCGCAAACGAGAATCCGGGTTGCATAGTCGGCGCGGCGGAGCACGACGTCGAAGTCTCGGCACTGGTGAAACTCGTGTCGTCCATAGCATATATCAAAACTCTGATCTTGCAGTWGATTGATTGCAATTGACACAACCAGCAGCAACGTCACTGACGATTACAGAATGAAAATATTGAGCACTAGCTAGCTGGTCTGATCTAGCTGCGAGATGGTGGGCATTGTCTAAAGGGTTGCGATCATTTATGGCTTCGAATTGCGCGCATGCCAGAAACGCGAGCGGATTGCGAGGAAGTCACAGCGAATGGGAGCTTGGGGTTTTCGGCGTCGGTGGGGGGTATGGAGTGCGGGTACAGCAACGACGTGCGCGGCGACCTTTGTCGTGGGAAAGGGTACAGTAAACATTCTAAAAGAAGAAGGAATTGACGAGTTGAGGGTAGAGAAAASATTAAATATCAAGTCTTTAGACTCTATAACTGGAAGCACTTGAGGGGAGGTATAAAKTAACATAGATTTGTAAAGTGCTGGTATTTTTACATGCAGTCCAACCTGGATACGTGCCTATCATGGCAGAACTATCTGAAAGTCTATTGTAATACCGTACACTTCGTGAGCTGATGTGCATGTAAGAGGTAGGAGGTCCAGAAAGTGCGCCCATTTAAGGGCTGAAGCTGAATTTTGGCAAGGTGAAAATGTTTGAAATAATTCTCAGTAAATTTTCCTTGAAAGACAAGTGGAATTGGCATCTAACCTAAGTCGTTTCATATTTTTTGCAGCTTTGTGGAATTAGTTATGAATTTTTGAAGTTGTAGAAAAGTGCATTTCAATGGGCTCTAAAACCGACCACCTCCTCAAATGTAGATTGCTTTTACATTGAAGAATGCAAAATGTACCTTTAGAGCTTGATTGGTTTTCAAACCCGCTCCATTTTAGGACCTCCTACCACTTACCTCGTACAATTAGAGTGAAATTATAATTGGGGATTATTTTTTACTTGTAGAATGTAGACTAGAGAAAAATTATCAACTTTCAAAATTTTCAAATACTTTTATTGAATCACGAGAGAAGAAAACAAGTTTTCTTTTGTGAGCCCTGATTGAGCCCTTATTGAGTCCTTAATAGTGATAATTTTTGGTAAATTGGTTGAAAACTTGAAGTACATACATATGATGTGTTATATACAGACGGTAAAGCAAGTTATGAATTCTATTTGGGGAACTGGTACTTTTGAGGAATTTTCAAGTCAAGAAGCAAATAAATGTAGGTGAATGCTTTCAGAAAGACCCAAACTATTCTATAAACACTTTTTATTTTGCACCCTTTCTAAAATCAAGGACCTTCCATAAGTCATGAGGACTATTTATTTAACTCCTAAAATCCTAAGGTCATTATTTTGTCAAAAAGTATTCAAAATTGTCATTTTGGTTCAAACAACAAAAATTTAAAACATTTGTTTCTTTTGCATAGTACCCAACCGTATGTAGAATCTTGCACTAAAGTGTTATGAAAATGTTTAGAAGAAATTTTAGAAACTTTGATGGTATAGATTACAAGATATATGCATTTTAAGTTTTTAAAAAAAGAAAAATATTTGGGTCCTAGCTAGATTAGATTATAAGGCTTTGGATCACGTTTACTGAAAAGTTTTGTATTATACATTGTGAATTTTAGTTTTTTATGTGGAATAATTGAAATGGGAGATCAAGAAAAGGGAATTAACATAAAATAACTCATGATTTTATTCTATAAAAAATTATTAATTAAGTCAAAGCACATAAGAAATAGAAAGAAGAACTAAATTATTGATAGCTCTAACTAACATGGAATTGAAACAGACTAATCTCAATGGACAAGTGAGATTGTTTAATAATGTGAAAATTGAGTTTGTGTCTAACCATCCAAGATCTTTAGCATATGTTGAATGGTCACTTGGTTCTTTAGGAGGCAAGGTAACTATAATTAGTTGAAAATATCCAAATAAACATTTTGAACAAGTTTACATTATTATATTTTTCAATTTTTATTGAATATGCTAAGAATTTATACTAATGAAGAGATTCTAGAATTCTTTTAGAATGCATGTCTTAATTAACGTATAAATAAAATAAGAAATTTTAATGCAATGCAGGTATGTACTCAAAACCAACTTTTTGCTCTCATCCCTTGTTAATACACTATACATTTATAGGTATAGATATATGTGGGTGGGTCATTGCAAGAGACACCGTGCATTTTGTGAACACTTTTGTAACACGCTCTCTTGTCCTCTACTATAACTTTTGAACAATGAATCCAATGCAAAAAACAAAAAACTTGCTTCTAGATGTTGTCATTTTAATTGTATCCCTTATTTTTCAAAATTTTAAAAAATTCATTTTATATTTAAAAGTCAATTTTGTTAATTTGTCACATTTTGGAATTTAGGGTTTTGAATACAAAAAAGTTGTTTAAACTAATTATTTTTGGCTGAAATTTTTGTGGTATATTCCCATAGTAGGCTTACTTGTCCCTACTAAAGGGCATCTAAAAATACACTATTCTATGTCCTTCATGTTTGTGCAAATAAGGCCTTCCTTGCACATGCACTTGTAAACAATGAAAATGGTTATGACTTTGTTTTATTAGTCAAATATCATCACCATCAAGTCCTCACAAACGAATAATTTTTAGTTTTTTTAGTTTCACTACTATTGATTTATTATAAATTAAAAACTCAACCTACCTTTTTCCTATCCAAAATTCTATGTCCAAGAATATGTCACAAAAAATGCATACTTTGACATTTTAATTTGTAAAAAATAAAAAAAACAATTTTCAAAGAAAATAAAAACTGACCATTTGTGAGGACTAGATGGTAATGATATTTGACCAAAAAAACAAAGTCATAACCATTTTTATTGTTTACAAGTGCATATGCAAGGAAGGCCTATTTGCACAAACGTGAAGGACATAGAATAGTGTGTTTTTAGATACCTTTTAGTAAGGACATGCAAGCCTACTACAGGAATATACCACAAAATAATTAATTTAAAAAACTTTTTTGTATTCAAAACCCTAAATTCCAAAAGGTGACAAATTAACAAAATTGACTTTTAAATATAAAATGAATTTTGAAAAATAAAGGATACAATTAAAATCACAACATCTAGAAGCGAGTTTTTTGTTTTTTGCATTGGATTCATTATTCAAAAGTTATAGCAGAGGACAAGAGAGCCACTCTCATTGTGACAGAGAAAAGGGCCGGTGTTTCTTGCAATGACCCGGGTCAACTTTAGAAAAGTTTGCAATCAACAATAATTACCTTTCAACATTTAAAAAATCCGTGTTCATATTCCCCCCCTCATGTTTGTAGCGATTTGTTTGTTAATGAGTTTATTTCATATTTTTTAAATTCTTACATGAATGAAAATTTCATTCCAAAAAAACGCATTAGTAACTCAGAGAACAGCATATAAGGTACTCGGACAACTTATATAATAAGTGCACCTATGATTGACACTACAAGGAACTACACATATTTATTGTTATGAAGTATGAATTACTTTTATTAAATTACTTGGCAAATCAAAGAGGACTTCAATACACTTTAGCATGTATTATTTGAATACAGTATGAATAAGTAACAAAATTTCAAAGTATTTTGGATAAGTACACCAAAAAAATGACATTATGTCTTTCAAGGCTCTAATGTTCCAAATCTTCTTAAAGTTGTGTACACTTTGTATTATCGATATTTAAGTTTTAGTATTGCTTAAATTGGTCCAAAATGTAGGTATCTCATTATGATGTAAAAATGAGTACGCCATACTTTATTACAATGATTGTAGATGCATTCCAMTGGAAATTCTCATTTCTCATATTTATAAGTGTTTGTTTATATACTCACCTCATATGGGCATTTTTGTAGCACATGGTCTTTCACAAAAACAATTTGAATTTTTCAATCCACCATTTTTCTTACAAGCCTCATAGAAAAAGTAGGATTGTATGAAGTGTCAGGACAAGCCTTTCAAATTTCACTATAGCTCTTTTCAATTTTTATAAATCAAAATAAGAAGTGAAAACCTGTATCTCACCCCTTTCAACTTCTTCATTAAAAACCTCTTTAAACTAAAAAAATCTTGAAAGATGTTTTGTTTTTAATTCGTCTTGAAATTTGGATATATAGCAATTTTCTACATGATTGTGCCTATTAGTCTCCATAGGAAAAACGAAAGCGAGACTTGCATGTGACTATCATCTGAATTTAATTTTTCTTGTCATGATAGTCATATCACATTCAATGGGCTTTCACAAAAGGCATATTGCATTTTATGCATCTTTTGCTATAACATGTCATTAGATTCTACTTGCTTACAAGCTTCATAGGATTTGAAACAACAATGTTGTTTCAAAAATGAAAAATCCAAATAATTTACAATTTTACAAAAAAATTGAATACAAAATAGATTTAAACATATTTATTAGCCCCTACTAAGTGCCTAATCAACTTATTTATAGTCATTGCCCAACTTTGAGGCTTACCCTATATTCAAAAAATTATTTCCTTTGATAATTCATATTTATTATTCTCGTGTAGTTTGTCGAGGTGTCTTTCCATAACCAAATCTTTTGTTGAATTTTGGACAAAGACTTTGCCTTGGCTAATTTTTCAAAGTTTAATACTCCAATAAAAATTCTCTCTTGTGATTGTCTTGGGAGAGAAATCTATTCGATTAAATACCATTCTAAGAAAAATCCATAGGTGTGCAAGAGGGCGTGCAAGAGGCTAACTGGTAGGAGCATATACCAGTAGTGAATGGGCTCGATTAAGTGAATATTTTGTTCTCCCAATATACCTTACTTAATTGCAAGGCTTTGAAAACAATCTTCTATTGCTCCAATTCTTATGATTATTGACATAAATATTCTTAACAAATCATAATTGCATTTGGTCTAAATGAAAAACTCTTATTTAGTGAAATTTTGAGGTATTGGCCAGCACAATCAATTGTCCCTCCAAAAATACTGTTATTTTTTCAAAAATTGAACTTGTGCTTGAAAATATTTCAAGATTTATATACTCCAAGTCTTTGAAAATTGGAAGATAGAATAATTTGATAGAAATGAACAATACCTCAAAAATTTGAATACTCTTATTTTGTGAAATTTTGAAACATTTTTTGAAAATTCTTTGAAAGATTTACGAAAAAAAAACTCTGTTTTTTATGAAGCATTTTTATAATGTCCACTTGTTTTTTTGATACATTTGATGCTGTAACTAACATCTTGAATTACATTTGATATCAATGTTGATATAAAATAGGTGGATGTCACAAGAAATCCATAAAATAAAAACATGGGGTTCTTACAATGAATTTTTACTCTTTGCACATGGTGAATAAAGTTTCAACAAACTCAAGGATAACACTACTCACATACCATAGTAAGTTGTGACCCTCCATTGGCTATATGCTAATCGTTTGAGCTTCATTTCAAATCCCAAATATAGAAACATGATTGTCCAAATGCCCAATCTAGCAATGGCGATGGAAGAAGGCACGCGGCCTTTTTCCTCCAATTTTGGATAGACATACACCACACACTCTAATTTCAAGGCTTTGGCCGGAATAGCCCATTTGGCCTAGAAGGGCTCACACACAATTGGATAATGCGTATGCTTTAGGACAATCTCATGCTTAATATCTCGCTAATGCAAAGACCTTGGCCAAGCATAACATTGTATAATGGCTCAAGGACTTTCCCAACCTCAAATATATAAATATGAATGTACCTTCTTGTTGTGACTTCTATTGAATTCTAGATTTTGGATTGCCAAATGTTTCCCATTCTACAGTGTTGTCAAGCAATCTTCCAATGGAAAACATTAGAATACTTCCCAATTTGGAGGAGCAAAAGGGGACCCCCAACATTGTTTGATAATGTTATAAGGGTTGCGCAACTATATTAAGTCCTTGCAACAATTTTTGATCAATTTCAACATACTTGGAGATGGAATTGTGTGCACAAGACATAACATTTAGGTTTACCAATGAGGCATCAAATCCTTCTGCATCCTTGAAAATGTGATCCCTACACTAAACAAAATTGTTTTACATGATTCCTCAACCAACCGCAATCTTTGAAAGAATTCAAACATCACAACAAAATAAGTTGAATTCCGAGCTACAACCCCTACACTAGACAATGTGTGTGTCTTTCTTGCCTCCGTTCAACGAAGCCGTCACCCGGAAAATCTCCAAGTTGCAACTACACTCTCCATAATCCATATAAGTTCGAGCCACCCATTTCCAATCAGAGGCCAATAACCAACCTATAGACTCACATATTTCCAACCAAGGCTAGGATGTTTTTTTTCTACTTTTCAAAGTTGGAACTAAAAGTTCATGACACATGTCTCAATTTAGTGTGCTAGGAAGTAGGAAGCAATGAGTGAAAAAGTAGTTTCTTGAGTGATTGAAATTGGAAAACTCTAATGATTGGCAATGCGTCTGGCGCACTTTTTGCCTTTGAAAATGCATGCGATATAATTATCAAAGTTTTTGCAATCCCCATCATTTCTATCAGTGCACCTATGAAAATATTTGCTTTTTGTTGCACTACACCAAATCATATCTAGAATTGCTTAACCCTTGAAGGACGCGGGTGTGACCCTAGAAATCATCAATTTCTAAAACTGTGGGAATCATTGGCCTAAAAAATCCAAAAACAATTGTTGGAAGTCAAAGAACTGTAGAAAATCTTCCCTTTCCACCACAAATTCGGAAGATGGATAGTTGCATTTTTGTCCTACACAGAAAGATGCTCTGTCATTCATCAACCAGAAAATGGCCTCGACGTCGTTAAGGGGTTAAGTGATTGGTTATGGGTGGCTTGACCTTAGAGTATCTCATATTGTTCACCACAAGCCTGATTTTTGGCTTTGTTTGGTGTAATAGGGTTAAGGTAGTCTGCTCTTAAAGCGCCCATGCTCTAAAAGCGATCATGATACAGAGGTACATTTTTCTTTCTTCAATGTACTAGTAGTGTACATTTCAGGAAGCGGTCGCTTTTAGTGACCACTGCATTACAACTTCAAAATTTTGTAACTAATTCCTTGAAGGTCCAAAAAATATGAAACGACTTGGGTTAGATGCCAATTCCTTTTTTCTTCCTATAAAAATTTACTGAAAATTGTTTTAAGGAGTTTAGCTTCCCTGAAAAGCCAGTCAGCTCTTAATTGGTTGCTTTAAGAACAGACTACCTTACCTCATAAATCCCTCCCACCTACCCACGCATCTTGCAAAGCATAATATCTTTTCAGCATGGGGAGGACCATTGCGTGCTTATACTGTACAATGATATGGAGCTGCCGCCTGAATTGAATTGAAGAAGGCCTTCGTGATCTGTACAACTGAGCTTTTGAGTGAGTGATCTTTTAATTTTGGAACTGGACAGTACATTTGAGTTGAGCGCCGTTGAAAATGTGGCCGTGCTTTTGAGAGAACAGCAACTGCGCTCGAGATCGCAGGTTTGTCGCTTTGGTTGGGACCTTGTGAAGTCAGTGCTTGTCAGTAAGAAAAGATCGTTGTGATGTCTATTGCGGAATTCTCTAGCCAGCCAGCCAGCCATGTTCAAAATTACAAGAACTGACATTCTTTTGAGGAATGGTTAATAATTCTTCGAGTGTTTTGCACTGCATTTTGCAAACTGGTTTAGTATTTTCTTCTAGCTTTTGGCAACTCCAGTTTTCGAGAGCTATTACCGCAGGTGTCGTTGAAATGCGATTGAAATTGTTTCRRATTGACGYTGAGCTAGAAAGCAAGAACTTTCTCTTCAACGCTGTCCTCCGGAACCGTGATGTCTGTTGCGGAATTCTCTAACTTTGCCGGTCATGTTCTACAAGCTGACATTCTTTTGAGGAATGGTTAATTCTTCGAGTTTTTTGTATTGCGTTTTGCAAACTGGTTTAGTATTTTTCCCTAGCTCCACTTGTCGAGAGTTGTAACCTCAGGTGTCGTTGAAATGCGGTTGAAAGTTTTTCAAATTGACGCTGAGCTAGAAAGCAAGAAGGCTTTGTCTTCAACTGTCCTCCGGGACCGTGCAGTCAGCAATTAGATATGGCAGTCGTGTACAGGAGCTSAAGTTTGTGCAACCCTAAGATCTTTTGCATTTAGGGTTGACRACTTCTCTAAAACCTCAATCCGCATGAGTCGCACACGCTCTAACCTTTCGCAAATGAAACAATGATCTTGCCAACTTTAACATCACCAGTAACTTAACATTACGGGTAYGCTGATTTGCCCTAACAGTGCATGTAATGCTAATTTATCAAAGTCACACTATTATCTAATATTGTAAGTCAAAATATTATTGCATTGAACTAATTTTCACAAAATGAAGGTAGGAATACCTTAAATGGTTAAAATAAGCATTTCAACCTGCATGATATGGGGAATTCATAGAGAAATTGACCTCAATGTGTGCAAAAATGAGGATGAAAATAAATGTAAAATAATGGAGTTTTATTCTTAAAAAATGAATATTTTCTCCAATATAAATGTGAATTCTTGATCTCACCACCATTCCAGTCTCATAGCTTCACCTTAAACGGCTACCTTTGGAACATCTTCCTAATCAAGTGTGAGCCAATCAAATTTGAGCAAATGGAAWTTTTTAAACAGCTATTGTTGGTTTTAGAATACCCTACTATGCCTTTAATTAGGTTAGAAGGCATTGTTTAGGATATTTCTACCATAGTTGTTTAGGTGAAGCAAAATTCCCCCCTCATGACTTCACGTGGTAGTGAAGGTTGGCAAAAAATATTTCACTAAAACAAAATCTTGGAATTTTCATGATATTATTATTAAAATAAATTTTATGGGAAAAAATCAAATTTTCTATTTCTATGCATTTGCTCAATTTAATTAAATATTTGGCAAGAAGTGTAAATCCCAACCAATGTATATAGTAATACAAAAAAATCATTGAAGGAGTTAAAACGGARTTTATATTTGCAAAAGAAATGAATGGCAAAAAATAAAAATAATTTTTTAACCCCTAAGCACTCAAACGACCATTTTTTGGTCGCTGCCCGACTTCGGGCAGAATATTCGGGCAGAAAAAAACTTTTTTTTGAAGTTTTTTTCTTTTTCCTTTAAAATATTGGGTTGTCTTTCAGTATTTATATTCAAAACTAAGATCACTACGGTCAAAATAAATCATAAGAGAAATAGCACAATGTGTTTAGAATTTTCTAGTGTTGAAAAACTTACTATTTGAGGAACGAATTGAAATTTTTATGACCAGGTCTTATGCATTTTTTTATGACCATATCTTATGCTTTTTTTTACAATTCTATAGAAACCACTATTTTGACCAATCAAAAAAAAATTCAAGTGTTAAGGATAGAAATTGTATTTTTGGTGAATTTTTGAAGTTATATCTTCAAAATTCATTTGAAGAGAATCTGAAAATAATTTTATAATTTTTACTGTACAAATATCTTCTGCTTTTTGTGCTTCACATAAACTTCTTTGATGCAAACTTCAAAAAAGTTATAGAACTTATATTTTATAATACATTTGTGTTTTGTCCAAATCCCTTGGGCTTTTAGGGGTTAAAAGCCTTCTAAGCTCTCATCTCCTATCCTTACATTCTAAATGTCTCTTATAAATATTGAACATACTAATTACAAGTCAAATTTTGTACTAAATTAACTAATCTTAGATTTAATGTGGTCGAATGGAGGACTTGGAGATTATTCAAAGGGGCCTAAAACACTTTTCATCCATTTGGAGAGACCAAAGCCACTGTAAGTATATTGGAGTAAGGTAAGACAGCCCATAGTGGTCAGAATTTGGAGTTTGGCCTCACGCTACTGTTGAAATTTTTCAATTTTTTCCCCACGTAAAGACAAGTGTGAGACATAGTGAGAGCAATTGAAATCATATTTTTTCCATAAAGTATGAATTTGTCAAGAATTTTTAAAGTATTCAATTTTCCATGGCCCAATAGGGTTTGTAGACCACCCCATAGCCAACAAAATCTGAATCCATGATGGTCATCTCACTACCTAATGCAATCACAATATTTTCTAACATAGAATGCTCAAAAAATCAATCCTTGTAATGAATTTCACACTGAAAAGTTGGAAGTGCCCAAAAGTGTCACAATGCACTCAAAATCCAATTTATTTTTATGTAATAAACCCCTCACCCCCACCCACCCCAATACTTCATTAAACTTTTTTTTGAACCACCCCCCTTCCCCTCTTTATAATTTTCAGGAAGCAAGAACTGCTCCAAACAATATGGGATATGTTTCCCAGTATCCGTATTTGTATTTGTATTTGTATATATATCTGTATTCATATTTGTACCGTATTTGTATTTGTACAATATTTGTATTATATCTATATTTATACAATATCTGTATCATATCTGTATTTGTATTCGTATTTGTATCGTATTTGTATTTGTATTTGTATCGTACCTGTGTCCGAGATCGTGTCCAAGATCAACGGTTGTGGCAGGGGGTTTGTAATTTTTTTTTAAATAAAAAATCAACGGCTTTGGTTATTTACGAGTGAGGGAGGGGGGAAACTAATACCAAAATGATTGGCAGCCTCTTTTCATTGGATAGTGTGGTCACTAATCACTCCATCACTACCATGTAAGACATTGATTGTGGCCGAGATCTTACAAAACTAAAAAAACCACAATGGGGCCATTTCATAGGTGACCACTATGGAAGAAATAACCGCAATGGGCTGTCTTACCTTAGTGAGGCTCTTAAAACATCACCACCATTCTAGGTGAATAAATCCAAACCACAATTAAATGTGGTTACCCATTCCAAATATGCCAATGGAAAAATGTGAGTGAACTCTTTGGATTTCATATTCTAATTGCCATTTGATTGTTCATGCTCGGTCTTTTAGAGTGCTTGGATTCTAGTAAGACATTTCTACATGCATTGTTGTTATATTCTTTTATTGTTGGAATTTGCAAATTTAGAAATGAATAGAAGAAAAAGTGTATTTAAAAAATTCAAGAACCCAAATACAAAATGCATTTTCCAATAGTCARTGACCTTGGCAAACACTACTTTGTGACTCCAGAATTTGTCAGTGAATTGTGCTTTTAGCTTGACTAGGATACAGTTGTTGAATGATCATGCTGTAAAAAAGGGGGGAAGAGGGCAAGCTAACTCTCATTTGTAAAGTACAAATTGAGTCTTGCATATGTAACTTGGTGTCTTACATTTCATTATCAAAGGTGGCGATGCTCTTAGGAGGAAGTGTAGGAACTCTATCCTATGGTCTTCATTTAGGAAGATGCAGCCTACAAGAGGACCACTCCCACTCCGGCCTTTGTATTGGAAGGACTTCCGTACAATGATTCTCTCCTTTTCATGCAAGGTGTATCATATACAAAAGAACCCTACTATGACCTATTCATTGCAATTTTGATCAATCAATCATTGCTAAATCCTAAATTCAAATAGATTGCATGTACATAAAAAAAAATATTCCTCTCGTGGCAAAAAAAACATAAAAAAAACATATTCCACATATTCCAAAAGTCAAAACCTTTCACAAATATTATGCCTTTTTTTTCTTCTTTTTTTCAATTTCACTTAAAAGCAAATGAATC
The DNA here is from genome assembly GCA_006891605.1 of Pleurozium schreberi. Classification (NCBI taxonomy): domain Eukaryota; kingdom Viridiplantae; phylum Streptophyta; class Bryopsida; order Hypnales; family Hylocomiaceae; genus Pleurozium; species Pleurozium schreberi. The sequence continues at coordinate 50,606 of VACF01002034.1, forward strand.
TCCACCATTGCCAGCATGAAGATGAGTTTCCAATGATGACCACTCAATCACAATATCATTTCTTTTATTCATTTGAACCAATGTTGTTTATTCATTTGAACCTATAGGAACGAAAATCCATTGCTTAACAGAAAGGGGAGCTTGTACATTACAAACCCGTCCCTGCAACCGAAGCAGTAGATAACGGTCAGCCCCTCTTTTTGTTTTCCCTTCCCGAATTGAACGCATTCAACTGGAAGAAAGACTGAACCCGTTTTGGGATTGAGAAGATCACTTCCGACATTGAGAAAGTTCTCTTTTGTCACTCTCACAGTGGGAAATTGATGAATGCACCACATGGCAACTGAAGCTCAGTCTGACGACGAGAACCCTGAGTGCAACGATGCCGACGCGAAAATGCGCATCACATTCTTGCAATTGCAGGAGGTTCGCCAGGAGGTTGCCAAATGCCACTCCACCCTTTGTTTTTTTCACATGGATCTTGCGAGTAGCATTGATAACTGTGTCAGGTAGAACCAACCAAACCTAGATTCAAATCATTCAAATCTGTGACCTGCTCAGAGATCGTACTGYGAAGTTACAAATCCGCCTCGTACCCACAAACAGAGCAAACCCACACACGTTAAGTAAGTTAAGTCAGAAAAACGAAGCAGCAAACGCTGTTTCCGAGACACAGATGTCGAAGTGGTAATCGATCGTGACGTAGCTTCGAAAATTAGAGTACTCTAATCTTGACTTTGTTGCCCTGAACTGACGCTTCCCACGAATATTCTCAAGCACAACGATGGCGACCGGCTTCTTGAGTTTCAAGGCCCTGACAAGTTACCATTGGTAGACACCGATTACTTCCGCGACGCGGAGTCGWTAAGTTACAGKAGAGACTTCCATAGCGCGATTCTCTGTACAAGGTAACTCGACCTTGGGAATYAGCGCAGAGGGYGCTGCAGYGTTAGAGACCCTGTTCTTAATTCAGCTACCATAGTTTAGAATCCAAGCGATCGATCCCTAGTTGTGTTGTTGGTAGCAAGATGTTGCTCTCGGCGCCTTGGCAAGCACAATCGCACGCGATTTGTCATAATGTGACTGGGGGATACAAAGAATGGGGTGGATCTGGCTGCAGCCACAAGAGGAGAGTGTGGCGCACAGCTCGCTGCAGCAGAGATGGCCCCGTCTCCCAAGTCTTGAAGGAACCGCAAGTGGAGACTCGAAAAGAGAGCAATGGGTCGGCAGCAGCTGCACCCAAGCGGAGTCTACATTTCGGACAGCCCAACAACCACACTCTCCCTGTACATAGTCTCTTCACCTTTGATCTTATGCTTTYCTTTTCTTYTAAGAGTTTGCTCTGGACAGGGTTTGCGGCGTTTAAGGTATCTTTGCTTTGTTTAAGCGACTTTCCTATGAGTTTYTATTGCGTTGTAAAGCTTCATTGCAAAGGCAGTAGAAGCTTTTATAATATGATTAGAATTTTTTAGTGTTTCGATTAGATGGTTTTCTGTATTATGATTGGCATCTTGATATTAGGGTTTTGAGCTAGCTCAAAGGGTGGCCTTACYAATTCATTCTTTTTCAGGAGAAGCGGTTTGTCAAAGATGAGGTGCTGGAAGGACCCCCGCAATGGTTCTGCCCTCAAGTCACAACGTCGTCAAAAGATGTTCCCGTCATGCTTTATCTTCCAGGTTTGCAGAACCCCTCCTGCTATAAGTAAAATTTAAGAATTGCAGATTTAAGCTAGCTCATGCCGTTCTTGCGGAGGTAATGGAGATCAAAGATTTGCTTGTGCAGGCATGGACGGTTCGGGTTGGGGGTTGCTCCAGCACCACGAGTCGCTGGCAAGGTAATGCCACTAGTTTGTGCTTTAGTGGACCCTGATGAATCACAAACTCTACAAACGAAAGCAAGTATGGCCTATGACAAGACTGGAACAGCCACTATGCTGAACTGTCCTGTATTGAGTCTAATACACCCTCCGTCCCAAAAGAAGTGTCCTAATTGAGCTGTCATGTTTTTGAGTAGGTCGTGTGGATGCTTCTTTTTTCTGTCGAATTTTATTTAGGTTGCAATGAACACATGCTATGCTCCTCATTGTTGCTGGTGGTGTAAGATTTGGATCCTTCTGAATTTACGCTTTTCACAATATGATCAAAGTGGTATCAAACGCTTTCAACAACACTGTGGACACTTCTTTTGGGACGGAGGGAGCAAATTATTTTCGAAGAAGGGTCCTCCAGAAGTTGATTTCATTGACCTTTGATTTATTAACACACTGGTATCCTCTAGGTAATGCTTCAGCCATCTGTGTCACTGCGTGCAGAAGTCGATCTTGTGCAGACAGGAGTAACACGTATAAAATTCATGGTGATATGCTGCAGTTTGTTTGAGTTGCGGTGCCTCCAGACTTCTGTCCGTGACCGGACGCCGTTCCCTGCTTTGTTGAAGATCGTGGAGAGTGCAGTGCTCGAGGAAGCACGACGTCGCCCATGGAGTCCGGTCTATCTCGTTGGTGAAGGATTGGGAGGTGCTCTTGCACTCGCGATTGCAGCTCGAAATCCGGCAGTAGACCTGCTCTTGATCCTCGTGAATCCAGCGACGTCGTTTCCGGATTCGCCACTGCACAGCCTGGTTCCTTTGATGAGCAATTTGCCTTGGGAGCATCCGTTCGGTGTTCCTTCTCCCCTACTCAACGTCGTTTTGGGTACTTTTTCTCTCTCTTACTACGAAACAAWTTTTTTTRAWT